>JACSZP010028937.1:0-13572 GCA_016161895.1 Pinna nobilis
CCAGTACATATTAAATAAAACTGAAACAATTCTTCAGAGTTTTTGAACAGGTTATTTTTGCAGTCAAACCAGTAGATTTCAAGTGGAAATTCTTATGACCTGACATATCTTAATTCCTTTTTTTTTTTTTTTTTTTTGTTGTTTTTTTTTGGGGGGGGGCTCTAAGGCAGAACAACTGTCACATGAGTGAACTATTTAATTTGGAGAAAATTGGATTATATTAAAGTTTAGTTCCTTCCTTTAAAAGTGATATAATTTGATCTGTATAATAGTATGCCACAAAGCTGTCTTTTATAATTTTAAGTAAAAAAGGGTAATTTTTCTTTCAGATGAAAAAAGCAAAATGTTATGTACATGATGAACTTTTCATTTTTTTTAATTTCAGAAAAAGATGAAAACTTCCACACTTTTAGCTGTTTTACTTGTATTCTTGGTGGTTCAAATGGCAGGGCATTCTGTCCAAGCATGTGAATATAATGCTGCAACTCAGATGTGTGAGGATCTCAACTCGGAATGCAGTAATCAACACCACACAGACACTTATTACTGTGCACCTATACACATTGGCAGCATGGATTGTGGCTGTATTCCACCCTCTTGGGGCTAGCTGGATCCAATCAAATTCTAATATACCAGTTTTGTCTTACACAGTACTTTTTTGTATTGATGAATGAAACTAAAGTTAGATGCATCATAAATAAAGTTAATTGAATCAAGTCCCAGTTGTTATCATTGTATCATTTCTCTGGTATTTGTTTAACTTTCTTAGGCAATTCCTGACAGCCTAAAGTGAGCTGATAAGCTGAAAACTGTCTATTACATTGTATGTATTGGTTACGTATATACATTGTACTTCTCATGTACATGAACACTGTAAAACAGTAAACAGTGTGTTCAGAAATCCTTCTGTGTAAGAACTTGGTATAATATTGAGGCATAAATGGCAGAATTAAAGACATTGAGGTGAACAAATATTGCAGTCTTGGGACTAGATGAGGCATGTTAATCCAGATACCTTAAACAGTATTCTGGATATTATCAGTTGCCAGTTCCTTCTAAAGTGACCCCCACCAAAACCCCGTGTCAAAAAGTTGGAGAGGAGTGAGCATATTAAAAAAAAACCTTGAAACTTGTTACATGTACATGTATAGTGCAGTACAATATGTCTTGAAGGACAACCTCTGCAGCCATTGAAATGTGGTCTTTCTGGACAGGTGGTGGGTCACCACAAGGTTTTATTTGAAGACTTTTTTTTATAGTATGGTGTGGTATTGTTGTTTAACATCCCACTCAAGAATATTTCACTCATATGGAGACGTCATCGTGTGCCGTTGAAGGGCTACAAATTTGCCTATGCTCGGCACTGCTGGCCGTAGAGCAGGGAGGGTTCTTTAACTTGCCAACACCTACTGTGACACGGGACCTCTGTTTTTACTGTCTCATCNNTACACCTCTCGAACCCGGATCTTTCGATTCGGAGTCGACTTTTTTGATAATTTGATTCTCCATAAGTGGTCTTTAAAAGACAGGATGTCCCTCTCAAAACTGCAATTAGCCGATTCTATTGTACTTGTAAAATAGTTTTAACAGGTCTCCCCCAAGAAATGTGGAAAATGTAGGCTAGTCAATCTTCTAATAAGTTATCACTGAAACTCATTATTCATCCAAAGTTATATATCTGGAGCAGTTTTTAACCTATCTGTCATTTGACATCTATACTTCCACAGATGTTATATTGACCTTTACCTTGAGACATACACACAAGGTGATTCCGGTATGAAGTACATGTATAATAGAGGCTGTCAAGGCCTAGTGCCTACTGTGTTTGCCTTCTGTTTGTGAGGTTATACATAAGTTCAAATTAACACCAGGCTGTGGCTTGCTGTTCCCGTCCCTCATTTGTTACAATAAAAAGCGAGGTCCCATGTCACAGTACATGTAGGTTATGCCATATTAAAGAACCCTCCCTGCTCTACATCCATATTAAAGTGCCTAGCATAGGTTGAATTTGTTGCCCTTCACAGGCACAAAGTGACATCTGTATTTTAGTGAAAGATTCTTGAGTGGGACGTTAGACAAAAATACAATAAAGAGTCAAGGGACATAAATTATTTGTCACTTATGATATATCCTTCTTTGTTTATATAAAACCAACAATTTAAGGAATAATAAGAAAAATATGTAAATATAAATATCACTGCTGGGTTAACAGATTTATTGCTGCCTTTTTGTATATCAATACATCTATTCTCTTCATTCCCTATCAACAAATGAATGTATGCTCCTTAAAAAGTATTATGTATACAAAGGTTAAACAGGTACAATAAAGTAATAAGATGAAACATACAATAAAAAACACGTATTTGAAAGATATAAGATGAAAGTAGTTATAGTTTAGCAAGTACATAAACGTATGATAATTTACCATGTAAAGAAATACAGTCAAACCTGTTTTAAGGGACCCTTCAAGGGAAGGAGCAAAAAGGGTCACATATGACAGGTGGTCTCTTAATTCAGGTGATTTATATAGGAAAAAATATTTTAGGAACCTTACATTTAAGTCACATAAGACAGGTTTTCCTTTAATTCAGTGGGNNTGAACATGACTTAGTTCTTTGTCTTTTTCACTTGCTTTTTAAGCATGAGAAGGTACATCAACAATGATATGTGTTAAGCATTTACTTTTTATTCTTTTGGATGAAAAAAGTCCAAATTTTAAATTCCAGACCAGAAAACACCAAAATGATCACTGATGTGCTTGCATGAAACAGTCACCAGTTGAGAACTTCCATCAACAATCAGTAAGCTACTCCGTTTCATTTGACAATTGTATTAAAAAAATCAATGAAAGTATTTAAACCAGAAAAATAAAACTTTGAGTATAACATAGAAGACATTTGAAGTCAGAGCTGTTGGTCAACATATACTTTGCTGAAGCCTTTGACATAGCTTTTGCCTGTGGCCTCATGGAAGTTTGTTTCTCTGGTATAATGCATCTTGTGCTTCACAAAACAGTTTAGTTCTCTGATACAATGCATCTCACGCTTCACAAAACACTTTGGTTCTCTGGTACAATGCATCTTGTGCTTCACAAAACAGTTTGGTTCTCTGGTACAATGCATCTCGCACTCGTGCTTCACAAAAACAACATTCTATAATCTTGCATGCTCCAGGCCTGTAAATATGCAGGCATAAACAAATACTCTATGAATTTTTATTTTGAGTATTGCCAGGGCCAAAAAGTTAGTGCTTTCATGTGCAGAATTAAGGCCAAATCTGGGCTGCAAATAGCCCAAGTTGTGAAAATGGGCATATGAACTGTATTTCAATTGCTACGATGTACACATGTAATGTTCAAATACTGTATGTTCAGTATTTGAAGCATAGGTTAAATGCATGCAGGTCTTTCCAATGTCACAGAAGTTGTCGACATGTCAAGACGCCTCACTATTCTGCAATAGCCCTAAGCGTTGAGCATAAGCCAATATTTGAAACCCTTCGTGGACATTCATTGTCATATGAATGGATGAATCTTTAGTAGTTGTTTTTATATGTACTTTTGAGCATAATTTATACAGATACAAAATTTCTGTAGCAATAATTAATGAGATAAGTCAGCACTGGTATTGATGACAGACAAGAGCGGAGTATTCCATTTGCCAGAATAACAAAACCAGATTCACCTTCATTATTGACACCACATCAGAACTAAACATTATGTTGAGTAAAGGGAGATAACTTGAAATGCATACAAACTGTTATTTGTATCTATTGATTGAATAAAAAATTATGGTGCAACTTCTTAATGCATAGTTTTAAACATCTCACACAAGAATTTTAAACACATGGTCTAGTCCGTGAATGTCTTCAAATTTTGGCCTATGCTTGGCACTTGGGGTAAGGGCTGTACTGGACATCAGTTTTTAAGGTCTCATCTGAATATGACCTGCAACGTTTGCTTCTAATGCCAAGTACTTGGTATAAGAAAAGTGCTTCTTACATTAACGACTATTGCTAGTGGCAGCTGTGGCTTAATGGTAAGCAAGTTTGCCTGTGGACCATGAGGCGTTTGGTTCAAACCAAAGCCACACTGCAGTTGGTTTTCCCTATCTATCCCACTGAGCGTAGACCAAATTTATCTTCTGACCATGAGGTCATGGGTTTGAACCAGTGCCACTCTGCTGTTGGTTTTTCCTGTCCTTTTAGCAGACCATAGGCCAAATGTGTTGTACTTCGTTGGTGAGGTCTCCATATAAGTGAAGGATTCTTAACTAAGAGGAACATACAACAATACAACCAAACAATACAGAAGCATCTGGAATCATGGTGGAATCATGGTGGGTGGAATCATGGTGGAATCAATGTCAGTAATAAATCGTGAGCAAACTATTATTATGACACAAAAACCAACCAAAAGGTGGCAAGCATAGAGCTACAACATAAACGTCTACGGTTAGACAGCATATGTGTGATACAGAAACATTTGAATTCAGATTGAAACAAATTCAGCAGACAGAAAGGGGAGATAATCCTGCACATGAATAACACTAGGCTCGGAACTTATGGCCATTTAGCAAGGAGGGCACTGTGTCGACATTTACTCACTGCAGCACAGGACCTCAGTTTTGTATTATGTTTCATCCAAAAGGCAGGGGCAGCTAACCATAGTATGGTGCAGATTCAAACCCTGGATAACCTCACAATCAGAAGGTGAACAAGCTAATCACCGAGCCATAGTGGCTCCACCTACAATAGGAGAAAACTATAAATCACCTCCGGTATTCCACTAGGGGCTTGATACCAAATGAGGAAACTGTAAAAGCGGACCATCAACTTTCACCCGAGTCAAACTAAGACAAGTATGATCTTCAATAATTAGATAATTGTTGATTGATATTTGATAGCAAGCTTCAACTTAACATAATAAGCATCTTGAGTTTTTAAATCAATTACCATTCCCATTTTTTATAGATTCAGCCACTGAGGTAATCTTTGGATGAGACTGAGTAAAAACAGAATTCCAGTGTTATTAAAGTACGGTACATACATGTGTACGTGTTCACATGTTAAAGAGTGGCCAGTCCTCACTGCTCAATGGCCATAAGAGCTGATTACCGCCCAAATTTGTCGCACTTCACTGGCATTGGTGATGTTTCTATATGTACATGTATGTATGAAAGATCTGTGTGTAGGACGTAAAACAATAACACAACAAACTGAGGTATTTTTGACAGAAAGAAACAAATTTCAAAACTTAATATTAAATGTCAATGTAAGACTGAAGTAATAAATAGAGACTGACTTCTTTGAAATTTTCAAAGTTCAAGGAGCATAACTCAGTTATAAATTATTTGTCTCTAACCAATACAAAATTGACCTGCTAGTTATTATATATAGTACATCTACATGTATATCCCAAATTTCAATTACAGTACTTGTGTTCAGACAGAGGTTATTGGTTCCAGCCTCAGTTGGGGAGGCTAGCTGTACCTGTCATCAAGATGAGACAGTATAAACCAAGGTTTTGTGTCCAAGGAGGTGCCACCACATTAAAGGGACACTACTGCGTAATAAGAGACACAATACTGCACCAAAGTTTGTAGCTCTTCATTGTCATTTGTTGAGCTGACAGAATTATTAGTATTAGACATTGGACAGCAGTACAACAGCATTATTAAACATTGTGTTAAAGTACAGAGATGTGCAAAAAGTATTTGACACTTTGACGTCGGAGTTTCGTCATGCTTATAAACTTGCGAGTGTTACAGCGCTATAAAATGTCCGGTAAACATTATATTTTACATAACATTGACATTTGAAACTTTACGTATCTACTCAATATTTGGAGATATATCCTTTCAAGTGAATGACCTGCATCAATCTTCTTGAAAGAGATTTATAAAGTTTCTGGATGAACTCGGCAGCAATATTTTCCCTTATGGATTGAATAATCCGAAACAGTTATTCATGGTTGCGTCTGTTCGCCTGGATAATTTTCTTTTCATGATTTGTTGCACGTGCTTCTTCCCTATATTTTACTCAAAAATATGAACATAGGTTGAAACTGGGAGCTGCGAGAAGATAAAAACAAACACTCGTCAATCGCGGAACGTTAAATTTGCATTAGGGTGACAAATACTTTTTGCACGTCTCTGTACATGTGGACTTGGTTCATTTACTCATCCTTGAAAAATCTGAGCCCAGGACCATAAACACAGAAAATTCTCCGGCAAATTTTAGTTTCAAATCTTGAGAATTTACTTGACCGATTAAAAAGTAAAAAATAGCGAACCATAAAAAGACCTAAATATTTACTCAACAGAGACACATTGCTTAGGCTAATCATTACAAATTACTCAGCATAGGGCACAATACCCTTTCTATGAAACTTGACAATTCACAATTCTTGTAAGATTGTTTTGTGTAAATAAATGCAAATTTTCTTTTGGGGTTATGTTAATTTGGTAAATTGAAAACCCCAACCTACTCCCAAACTGAGCAGATAATGTATTTTTAAAGATCTCAGTAGCTTTATCAGCTGTTTAAAACTATAAACAATAGCTGAGTTTTGACTTTAACAATAATACCATTTTTGCTTCCAAATAACAAAAGAAATTATCCCACAAGCACACTTCCGTTTCGGGAGAGTTGACTTGAGTAATTTTTATGTCTTGTAAAAACTGTATGTACAAGGACTGTAATCCAAAGCATTATGTCTGTCTCACAGGAGACCAAACTAAATTAAACAAAAAAAGTAAAACTTATTTTCAATGACATCAAAAGAGTGGTAAGATTGAATCTCATAAGTCATTGTGACTCCATACGTACATAGGAACTGCAAATGTTCAACAAATCCCTTGTGATGCATCTAGATTTGGACTGTAATTGGTATTCAAAATTAACTCGAAACTTGGATATTATCATCAAAGATTGGTTTCTTTGAGTTGAAGATCATGATTATATGATGTTAAGACTATCAAATAGCAGCTTAAGATCATAAATAACATGAGGATATGTTTATGTCCCAAAATGTTTCCAAGTTAAGAAAAGATTTGAGTAAAATTTTGCAGTTAATTAAAAATTTTGTCTGAGAATGGTTTATGGCCCTGGATAAGTAAATGGGACCAGATTTTCAAAACTGGCCTGTAAAACTTGAATATAATAAAATAAATTATGTATTGGTGGAATGTTCTCTAGCAATATGATTAACAACATCACTGGAGGTAGAAAACCCTAACTGACATACAGAGCACTGATACTCGGATGCTCTATGCTGGCTTTTGTGTTTTTCTAGATGATATTTTGAAGTAAACTGTTTATTACAAACATTACAAGGCACTAGGTCTTCCATTTTTAATTTTTTGTGCTGCTCCACATGTTGTTTGTATTCCTTTAAAAAGCTTGTCTGATACATACACATCGAGCACTCGAACCAGGATCCATCTACAAAACATAATTTTCTTTTGTATGTCTGCATCCTCTCCTTTTTGTGTGGAGTATTTGTCCGTCTCCGTTTGCCAAGAATCTTTTTCTGTTCCCCTGATGGATAGTCCCAATCTCGAGTCCATTCACCGTCACTATCATCTCCAGAATTCTCGTCATCAGACATGCGCGAGTTTTCCTCGTCTAAAGAATCTGAACTTGAGTTAAATGCCATATCCTCATCAGTCTCACTGCTGGACAATTCCTCTCTTATTTTCACAGCCTGTTTTTTATTTCTCTTTCGACTTCTGTCTTTTTCTTTGACCACATCCTGTGCGTCGATTTTCCTCGCTATTTTGTCTTTCAGTTTCTTGCGTACCACACTAGTCAGTAGGCTCCGGGTCTTTTTTGTTGTTGTAGATGTGACTAGTGGTGTATTTTCAGATACCTTTACATTTTTATTATTAGATATCTGAAATACCCTAGAGGACGCTGGTGGGAGGAGAGATGCAGGCATCCTGCTCAGATTAACTTTACTGTTCGTTTGAGTGGTTTTTGCAGTGGATGTATTTAACTTTGTCAGAGTCATAACTTGCGGATACACTCGATCTTTCACAAGAGATACAAGTGGTTTACCAGAACTGAGAACCGGAGCATGTGATTTACTAGAGCTGAGAACTGTTACGGGTGTTTTTGTGGCACTCAGGGAGGACGTATTTGGACCTTGTGGCATCATGACGTTTACCACAGATTGAGGAAGCAGGTTGACATATTGCACATTGTTAGACCCGTGGGATTTATTCAATATAAGACTGTTGGTTCCCGGATGCTGAGATGACATTTGTGAGGTTGAGGGGACAAGCAGGGTGGTAGTATTGGTGGCACCTGGATTGCTTGTTTTAACAATAAATGTTTTGATGGTTGGTGTTGCACCATCCTTGTTTATTCCTGTCTGAGGATTTGGTATTACAAGAGGTTTTAGCACAAGATTAGAATTTCCAGGTGAACACTTTATCTTATCTCCAACTGAAACTGAACCAGGCACCACAGGAATCATATTGGTGGGTGTTTTCTCTGATACACCTTTACATTGTGAAAAAGTTATCTTTGGAATAAGAATATTAGCATGTTTACTTGGAGACACCACCTGTTTCTCTGGAGACGGTGGTTCCTCTTTTACATTGACAGACTCGGGTTTGTCCTGCTCAATCTTGAAGACAAATTTACCCTTCATGTGAAGTGTCATGTGATGCAATAGAAACTGGGACGAAGGAAAACGAGATTTGCACATCCCACACTCAAATGGAATTACTGACAAATGTTTACAGACTGGCTGCACCTCTTGTGAAGATGGTTCAACTTTAGGTGATACTTTATTTGTTTCAGATGAGTTCTCCTTTTTGAGCATCTGCCCCTCCTCCTTGTCCAATTTCAAATCTGATGATATATTCGACCCCTCAAAACTTTTTTCCATTTTAGGTATTTTAACATCCTTAATTTCTAGACTCTTCCTCACTGAACTCTTGCTGTTTTTGGAAATCACTGATTTCTGCTTGCTGGCTGCCTGTTTTGCAGCTTTTAATATGTCTTTTGATTTCTTATAGTTTGTATGCATTTTCATGTGCTCTTTGAAGTTTTCCATGGCCAGAAATGGCTGACCACAGTAAGTACACTCTAACAAGTCAAATGGGTCCATTTTCTCTATCGCCAGATGTGGATGCTTTTTCAAATGCTGCCTCATCAACACAGTGGAGGGCAAGATCAACCCACATATGCTACACGTCAAATTTCTGGTACATTCTTCATCTGTTCTGAAAACTTCCCCAAGATGCTTTACGACATGAATCTTCAGCTTTCTTACACTTTCAAACTTAGAAGGACAATATTTGCAAAAACTAACAATTTTTCGTTCTTCATAGTCAAGCTGGTTGCCCTCCTCCTCTGATATTTCTTCCTTTTTGATATCCTTGAAATTATTTTTCTCATGTTTTGCCATGTGGTTACCAAATTCAGCCCTCTTGAAAAACCACTTGGGACAATAGTCACATTGGAAAACCTTAGGCTCTATGTGAATATTGAAGTCCTCTTGCATTTGTGCAATCTCTTTGCTCTCGTCTTCTGCAGCTCTTGAGGCTTTTGTTGACCTTGCTTTGCTCTTTGGTGTAAAAGTTGCTATTTTAGGACTTTCCTTTTCTATGAGATGTTTGTCGTCTTTCTTTTTGGGTGCTTTCTGGACGACTTTGCATTCTTCATCATTGGGTAGTATGTGCACATTTCTAACGTGACAAGCCATTGTTTGCTGCTTATCAAACAAGTCAGAACAGTAAGCGCATTTATACTTACATTCACCGGTATCCAGAATTACCTTAGAAGTACTAAGTTTGCGCGACTTGCTTTTTTCTAGTATTTTTATTTTGTTGTCTTTATTCCTCACAATATACAAATTTTCTTTTTTACACGCTGTAACAGGCTGTTTCTTTGCTTTCTTCTTCTCTACTAGGTGCAACATATGTCTCACTCGAACATGTATAGCCAGTGCTTGTGATCGTAAGAAGTTTTCTCCACAATGCTTACATGTGTACTGCTTGTTATGGAACTTCCAGACATGTCGTCTGAAATCTAAATAATCGTTCATCCTACAGGAACAATATTTACACTTGTACTGTCCGTTTTCCGTATACAGAAAGTTGTCCTCTATAGTCTTGCTAAATTCTCCATTCTCCTCTGGTATCAGAGTATCATACTCAATATCACGTGGTATTTCAAATCCATGATCTTCTTCATTCCAATGACCACTATTCTGAAGTGTATTGTTTCCCGGGTCATTACTATGGTTACTGTGGTTTGCATATTCACTATTATAGCCATATTCACCACTGTCTGGTGGTTCCTCTTTGACCTTGACATCCAGATAATTTGTATTAACATCAAGGCCTATAACACCACTTTCACTTTGGTGATAGCTACTTTCACTTTGCTGGTAGCCACTTTCACTTTTTTGATGGCCACTTTCACTTTGCTGATGGCCACTTTCACTTTGCTGATCATATTGGAAAGATGACTCGTCACTATTTGAAGCTGATGACTGTGGAAATGTTGATTCCTCAGTGACTTTGTTAATATATATTGGACTATGAGGTTCAGGTGAAACTATTTGCATTTCTTGTTCATATTCACTGCCTTCAAAACAAGCTCTGCTTTCAGATAGAGAGAAAACATTTTTCACAAGAAGGGCTGGTTCTACTGTATTTTCATCATCAAAATATGGCTTGTCAGTGTTTCCTTCATCATCAATGTCACTGTATATGTTGTCCATATTGTCAGCTTTACTTTCATTTTCCCCACTGTGTTGTTGGCTGTTTATGACATCATTACCATCATTTTCAGTTCTTTCCCCTGTAACTATACTGCTGTCTGTGTCACCAGATGTGACCGATTTTATCTTGAGATGTTCTTCAACATTCTCATTGTTCTCCTCCTGTACAGTTTGTGATTTGCAAGAATCATTGTCCATTGATTCCTCATTTGTCTTGTAAGTTTTGTCTATCCTTTCATCATTGCCATCATCATCATCATCCTCATCGTCATCATCCATGTCTTCAGTAGTATCATCATAACTGTCATCAGCACTTTGACACATATTAGTGTTAGCTGTTTTATTGCTAAACAACACATTTGTCGTTCTATTTTCACATACATCATCATCTTTATCAGTATTAATGATTGGTTCAAACAAAGATGCTGTATTTTGATTGGCCGTTCCCTTGTGAATACAGTCTTCTTCTGAATCACACAAAGCTTCATGGCCAGATATAGATGCTGCTTTGTCAGGACTGTGCACTACAGACATGTCCCCTTTTCCATCATTTTCAACAGACAATCTGTCCCCATCATCACAGTCACTTGAGCATGGACTATTATGTTCACAGACATTCATCTTGTTCTCTGTACCCTCCACAACAGGCTTTTGCATTTGAGAGTTATTTACTGGTAGACCCATGTCTTCGTTAGACAAGGTGTCCCTATTGTTCTTTGGTTCTTTGGCCTCTGTCCTCCCCTGTAATTCTTCCCTTTTACACATGATATTGTCCAGATCTACCTCTGGGGTATTAAGTATGCCCATCTCAATATTTCTGTCTTTGATGGAATGTATTTCTCTGATGCTGTCTCCATGGGAGTCTGTCAAAATGTGACTTATTTCTTGATCGTAGAGCTCATCCTCTAAAGTCTTGAAATCAATCCCATCATGCTCTGTGCTGTCTGAGTCATCAGCATTTGTGGAGTCATCAATTAGGGCAGGAGTCAAAGCCATGGTTCCTACAATGACACAAAACAAAATGTATTTTATTAGGGCTGTCAAAGCAGGGTAACTGCTCCCTCTAAACAGGGCTATAATAGACATAAGTACAGGTACAGGTGGTATTCCTTGTACGATAGAGCCTCCTTAATCCGTACACTTTTGTTCCCAAACAAATTATCCAGATAAATGAAGCGTCTGGATTACTGAAACACGCTTATCAATAATGACCAATGGAATTTGAGAATTTTGTTCCTTAGATATTTTATCCGGATTATTGGTGTCCGTATTAATGAGGCTCGACTGTACCTGTATCACTATGTAGAATGTAAGACTGCATACAGGGTTATTTTTCCCTAATGCTCTAGCCAACAGTTTAAACCTGTTTTAATTTCGCCCAGTCTCAACATAGCTACATGTATAATCAATGAATTACTGCTTTGAACTCACCCAGCTTTGAATTTGCCCACTGATGATAAGGGCAAAAGGGACAAATAAAACGAGGGCGATGATTTCTCTATACAGTAACTGTACGACACTTCTAATATCAATAAAATTTCAAGTGTCAAAATGCTGCTTTTTCTCATGTATCTATATAAAAGTTTTTGTGAAAAGTAAATTATTTAAAGTTAAAGGACTACATGTATTATTCTTTAGAGGGAGACAACTCCAATGGCATATTTTTTGTATTTTTTTGTCGTTTACATGCACATGAGTGAATGGACATTTTACAGAGATACATGTGAGTAAATTCAAGAATCAATACTTTGAACTTCATTAACTGGGAATGGAAAGTATCTGTATTACTTAGGACCCCGCAAGGATACCAAAAAGTCAACATTGCGAAACAATTCACCCTTCAGAGTTTCATGAAAAATAAGTTTGAAAACTTTGATCTTGAAGGCAAAACATGAATGATGCAAAAACCTTCTCCTAGTGGTTAACTATCATGCACAACCTCCAAAGGTCAAAACAAAAAATGTCATGTTGTTGTATTGTTGTTTAACGTCCAGCTCAAGAATATTTCACTCATATGGAGACGTCACCGTGTGCCAGTGAAGGGCGACAGATTTTGCCTATGCTCGGCACTTATGGCCGTAGAGCAGGGAGGGTTCTTTAACGTACCAACACCTACTGTGACACGGGACATCGGTTTTTACTGTCTCATCCAAAAAATGTCATGTAAGTCATGTATTTGCATATTTTAAACCTCCATTTTAACAAAATTTGCGTTGACAGTAAAATTCATGAATATGTTACACAATTATTTTATACATGTACATGAATCATATGGAAATGTCATAGAATGTCAATGAATGGCTTCAAATTTTAACCTACATGTATGCCCGGCACTTTGAGCCACTGAGAAGTGAAGGGGTTTTATTATGTCATTGTGATACTGTGTCACCACAACACCTGTATCACTGATACAGGACAATTTCCACAATATTCAAGTCATATCGTGCGGACATGCTCTGTAAAGCGGTGCCAATTTTATCCTTGAAACTGGATCTTCAATAAAAAATCTTCCCTCAATTACATTTATATTCTAAATTCAAAATGGAAATGTTTATTTTCATTATTAAATACCATATGTATAGATCCCCTCCCTCAACACGCACATTCGCATGCAATTGACAAAGTGTGAAAGTAGCTAGATATCAGATTTGTTGTTGTTGTATTGTTGTTTAACGTCCCACTCAAGAATATTTCACTCATATGGAGATGTCACCGTGTGCTGGTGAAGGGCGACAAATTTTGCCTATGCTCGGCACTTACCTGTATGGCCGTAGAGCAGGGAGGGTTCTTTAACCCTTTCAACACCACAGACCGAAATAGACTGGTTCAAACTA
>JACSZP010028938.1:0-11483 GCA_016161895.1 Pinna nobilis
TTCAGGGTGTGTTTCCAGTATCATTAAGACTTCCTTTTTTAAGCCTTTACTACAATAATAGTGTAACAAGGTGTTACCATCGGGAAGAGAAATATCACTGTTGCTCGCCTTGTGTTGTAACAGTTCCTTTACAATGTCCGTTTTTCCGGACTGCGCTGCAAGAAATATGGCTGTTTGTCCAAATTTATTTCGGACATTGACCATTTCAGGGTATGTATTCAGTATCATTGAGAGATCTTTCTTTAAGCCAACCAAACAACAAAGGTGTAAAAAGCTGATACCACCATTATTAGGAAGAATAAGATCATTTTTGCTCTTCCTGTGTTGCAATATTTCATTTAAAGTTTTCTCTTCCCCGGGTTTTCCTGACATAATTATAGCTGTTTGTCCATATTTATTTTTGACATTAACTAATTCAGGATGTGTTCCCAGTATCATTTGCACTTCCGGTATAAAACCATATTTTACACAATAGTGTAACAAGGTGTTCCGATCATTGTCGCTCAGAGTAATATCAACGATGCCCCCCTTGTGTCGCAATAGTTCATTTACAATTGTCTCATAACCGTATATTGCTGCCATAATTATTGCTGTCTCGCCATACACATTTTGGACATTAACTATTTCAGGATGTGTTTCAAGTATGAGTAAGACTTTAGTCTTTAGGCCAAATATTGAGCAGTAGTGAAACAAAGTGTTACCATCTTTGTCAATAAGAGCAATATGAATGTTGCTCGCCCTGTATTGTAACATTTTCTGTACAATATCAGATTTCCGGTGTTTTGCTGCCACCATTATGGCTGTCTGTCCGTCTTTATTTTGGACACTAATTATTTCAGGCTGTGTTTTTAGTACCATTAAGACTTCCGTCTTTAAGCCAAATCTACAGCAAAAGTGTAACAAGGTGTTACCGTCATTATCAGTATGGGTAACATCGACATTGTTCTCCTTATGCTGTAGCATTGCATTTACAGTGTTAGTTTCCCTATGTTTTGCTGCCATTATTATGGCTGTCTCTCCTTCTTTATTTCGTACATTAACTATGTCCGGATGAGTTTTCAGTATCATTAACACTTCAGTGCTTAATCCATATCTGGAACAATAGTGTAACAAGGTGTTGCCAGATTTATCAGTAAGAGTAACATCAATGTTGGTCTGAAAAAAGTACTGCACCATCTGTCTTCCAAATCCAGTTGTATTGCTATAAATTAAAGAGGGCGAGAGTACTTGATGATCTTTGTTATGTTTATTATTCTGAATGAGTATTTTGAAAATATCAGCCCAATCCCATTTGCAACACATGTCTAGTAGCTGGTACAAAAAATCATCCTTGAGTAGGTAGCCTCCTTTTACAGTATCAGCCATTTTCACCCAGAAGAAAATAAGATGTTCCATTTTTGTTTCTGCAGCATAGCATATAGGAACAATAGTACACTCCCTGTCATCACCATCCCTATAGTTATAGACACACACAGGATCAAGTTCACAAGATACGGCTAGCTCTTCGTTAAAATTAAATCCTTTCTCTAACAAATAGTTCAGTGCAAAAAGAAACTTATCCAGACCAATAAGCGGTTGTTTTCTCTTGACCTTTGAAGAAAAGAGTGACTTCAGTGTCAGATTCTTCTTTTTTTCAGCAGTATAACGGTTTCGCCCATTGTGTGTGTAACGAGTGAATACTGCTTTTAGAAGAGGAGACTGGAATATACAAATATCCGTTAGTAATTCAGTAATTGCTTGCTTTAAAGATGTTTGGCTTCCTCCATACTCATAAAGAGTTTCAGTTGTTTCTATTGCGTCAAGTAGATCCTCGACAAACGATGCGTCATGTATTCCTCTGTAGGATGATATAGAGCTACAGCCGTTGCCGATCACCCTCTCTGCTAGCAGTCTATGATATCTAGAAGGTACATTTACACAGAGTTCACCCTTCTTTGGAATGTAGCCTGATGGACGAACGAATTCGGCGATAATATTATAATGACTAAGCTTTAAAACTAGTTCAGGGTATCTATCACATAATGACAGCAGAACAGCCTCCATGATAGTTTGATGAGTAAAGTTATATTCTGTTTTTTTGTTTCCGGAAAAAAATATGTGTTCCCTTTCTATATAGACACTACTAATGTCACATTTACAACAGTCCTCAATATCTATTCTTCTACACGTGTGTCCTAGTTGCTCATTCAGTTTTCTTAGTTTATTTTCATCTATGCTATTGGGATCAATAATACCACCTTCAAGTAACATAAATGATAGTGTAAGATACAGAATGGGTTCCTTTTTTTCAAAGTGTGATATTTCACTCTTTAAACTTTCAGCAGGGTATTTAAAGAAATACGCACCTTGATCAAACAATGACTGGATAGCAAAAAATCGGTAACAGGCCAGAGGAAACCCCTCAAAAGTATCTAGTTTGGAAATTTCCGATAACACACACATTTGTTTACAATTTAAGGATGATTTATTTGTATCTTTCATTTTATTGGGACCAGAGGAACTTTGTTTTGATATCCGTCCGGTTTCTTTTTCTTCACCAATAATTTGTACTTTGTATTCCTTACAGTAAGCCTTCAGTAGCTGAAGCCTTTCTTTAGATGTTAACTTGTCTTGTGAGGACAAATCTATGACATTCTCTTTCGAAAATAAATCGAACTTTCTGGAAGTTTCTTCAGGCTCACTTATCATATATGACCTAACACCAATAATTATACGTATGTTACCCTCAGTACAATATGACAATAAATTATCAAAATGTTTCCCCCACTCTTTCAGTACTTTGTCATCAACATTTGATGCACCAAAGGGATCATCTATAAAAACTAGGAGTCGGTCTTTACTGCTAATGTGGTCAAAATCGTCTGGTTTACTTACAATTACCGGTGTGTATGTAGATGAACCATCAGCTTCTCTATGCTGATCACAATACTTTATCAGAAGTTGTTTCCCAAGTGATGTCTTACCACTACCCGCACGACCTGATATTGTCACCAGATGCTTCTCCAGTAGTCTTTTGTATGCTTTTTCTTCAGCTGCACCAAGCGGCACGTAAAAACCTTTTCTGTGTGTTCTTAGTTCGCATTCTGTATTTTCTGAAAATAAAAAGAAACAAACAATACTGGCTATTTTGTCGACGTCGTAACGGCGGGTTCCAGTCTTCCCAACGACATTCCTGCTTCTTATATATCCTATTCTATTTAAGTGAAAGAATAAACCTTTCGAAATAAATTTGTGATTATATAACTGTGCCGCTGAAATAAAAATATTTTATTCCATTACATCCATTGTGACATAACACAAATAATAAAAAAAAGTTCTTTATGATCGTCGAACCTACTACGTCACTTGTAGTTGATATCATCGAAGTAAATTGATGAAAATGGTGAACTATTTATGGGTGAAATTGGGGTTTGCGTTTATAGGCATGCATATATATAGTTAATGATTTGAAAAGAAATTATTTCCATAATAAAGTCTTCATGTTAATTATAAAGCCTAGTAATTCGAATTCCTTAAGCTCATGTTTCTTACCATTCTTAATGGTAAGGAATAAGAGCTAGAGGAATTGCGAAATTTAAAGCTTAAGAATAGTATCATTCGCTCTATATCTAAATGGACAAAGGAAGGGAGAAAAGTGACTAAATATTTTTGTTACTCAGAGAATCGATATTTCCCTGGCAACATAATTCCTAAAATACAAAAAGATGATGGTAAAATGCTTTCAAACCAAGATGAAATCTTGAACGAAACCAACGCGTTCTATGCTAATCTTTACTCAGGAAGAAGTGGCCTGTTAGGTACAATTTTGAATGACTGTCTGCTGGACCGTAATGTTGACTATTTATGAGAATGATCAAATATCGGGCAAAATCACCATTATCAAAGCTAGAATGGTTACTAAAAACCTATTGGTTTAACGTCCTCCGAGCGTTTTGATTGGCTGATACGTCATAAAATTCAATTATGACGCCATCAACTGACGTCATTATATCTGACGTCACAATACATTGAGTGGGCTTACATTATGGCTTGAAGAAAAATTCTTTTTGACGTTTTCAATACTTTGATTTGCAAAACAATAAAGTGTTATGGTAGAAACAGATTACACAACTCATTTGGATTGATTATTATGTTTATCCTACTCTCGTTTGTTCATTTTCAAAGTCTCAAAACGCTCGCTAAAGCTCGCGCTTTGAAACTGAAAATTAACTAACGCATGTTGGATAAACATGATAATCAATCCCAACTTGTTGTGTAATATTTATTTATTAATGTTCAACTTAATATCGACTCTATTTTGCAGTTACTGGTTATAAGAGCCTGAGCGAAATTAAATACATGTATTTAGCCCACCGAAATAAATAAGACTTCTGCAAATTTTGATTTTCTTAATTGGATTTTGACTTCACTTGTATCTATAGTATTTCAAATTGGAAAACCATCGGGAGGATATGCATCAATTTGTCCACAAAAATACTTCCAAACTGTTGCAAAGGATATTCGACGGATTTGTTTCGATTTTGACTACCAAGTATCAAACAAAATATTGAGTCAAGTTCACTTTTTATTTCAATTTTTATCAGATTACTTAAAGAAAAGATCATCTAAACGATACAGATTACTGTAAGGGCAAAAGCATTTTGAGGTGCACAATTACTCTGCATCTATTTTTGAAATGTTTCTATTTTATCAATATAACTTACCAATACGTCGCTCTATACAACGATGTCTGCTTGTTTCTGCAAACCAAAATACGAATCTGTTATGGCGCTTTAGTTCACAAATATGAATCAAATGAGGTTAAGAACTAAATCATCATCTTAGACATAGGATATAATATTCTCCATTGTTATTTTAAAACACAATTTCAAAAACTTGAACCTAATAGTATGACCATTTATGCAAAATAATAGCGACGACATTTTCATTTATAATCTTTTTTTTTTTTTGCATAGATCAGATAAATCTGTATATAATAATGAAATTAATTAGTAATTACTTGAGATAAGATAATCCCGAACCGTAACTGTAATGTCTGCAAAGCAGTAAACACTTATTTGATACGATAATTAAATAAATGTACATAAAACATAAATTTGTTCTTGAATGGTATTTAAAACTATACTGAATGTAATTCAAAAGTATCTGTTTATATTTTAACTTACAACGTTAACGTACATTGTAACACATGCAACAGAGTAGTTTTTTAAGCACTAGTTTACTTTCAGTCGTAAAAATTAGAAATATTTGAGATACATTTATTTGCATTTCACTGTCTAGCATTACTGCCCGAATTCCAAACTCATCCCGTCTCATCTATTCATCCTTTGTAGTTTCTTACCGTGTACTCCTTTAGTTCCTATCACTAAGTTTGTCTTCTCTCTCTCTCTCTCTTTCTCTCTCTCTCTGTACTCACTTAAATTTCGATCTTTTTGTCGGCTAGAGTCGGCTTTCATGGACTGTACATCTGTTGCTATGGACTGTACATTGGTTTCCACTGACTCTACTCTGGCTTTCACGGACTGTACTTCTGTTGCTATGGACTTCATGTTGGATTCCAAGGACTCTACTTTGGCTCTCATGGATAGCACAATGTTTTCTATGGACTCTGCTTTGCGTTTGAAACTAGTCATTTCAGTTGAAATATCCTTCAATATATAATAACATCAGTACATACAGATGGTAAATAGAAAAAGGATAGCACCTTCTTCAAGCGGTACAGTAACTAAGTAAAAATTTCAGTCCATATATTTATATTGGTTTGAAAATATATTTCTTTAAATTCAGATGTCAATTTGTCAGACAAGCTGTCTACGACACAATCATAAACAATATTCAGAAGCCCCGTTTTCATGCAGAAAATGTACATTTTTTAGTATATTTGCAAATATGCAAAATGCTCCCAAATGCAAAAGCATATTTACTAGGGGTTCACATAAAGTACAAGACTCGGAGGCAAATGACGGATCTTTCACATTCACTGGAGTTAATGCTTTTCTCGGACCAAGAACCGTATTAAGGTGTTCAAGAATCTATAAGTTTTTCTTCCTTTGCCACTTTTATTTCACTTTGATTAGTGTTTTCTGTATGATTGCTTTAGGGTGTGAATTCCGACTAAACGTTGGTCGGAGAAGTTGACATGTCAAATCTCAGTCAATCCTTCATATATGGTTTTGTAAATGCGTGTACATGTATTATGTTTTATTTTGTACAATGTGTCTGAACTACAAAGATATTTTTACTTGAGCACATCTGCATATATGCTTATATATATACACTTTCAGTTGCATCGTCACTCCAAGCATTTCTGACACATCTCCACATGGTTACACCCCTTGTCGTTATAAGGAAAAGTGCATTGCTAGTCAAAATACAGATTCGTTATTATTTTAACACAGGATAAAAAAAAGCTCGTTGATACGTGTTAATACTTAGTTGTGTGCTAAAATGTGCTCAAATGCACACCTCATACTCTTGCATATGAAAAAATGCTCATGCATTTAGTTCAGATACAGTTTGAGTTTGAGTTATTACTCACGTAAGTAAATGCATTCACATAACATAATTTGCATTCTTGAGTCACTTATGTGAATAAAATTACTCCATGTGCAAATTTGCACTTGGCATCGACTAAATGCAAATGTATTATGCATATAAGTAAAATTATTTGAGCTGTGTATTTGTGCAAAATTTTACCTACGTGGGTATTTTTGTTCATGCATTGAAATAACATAGAAACTTGGGAATTAGGACATTGTCTATGGTTTGACACCAATTTTCCACTCTTCACAATGCGGTTAAACAACAGAAGACTGTCGGAGTAATAATTGGAGTGACGATGCAACCGAATTTTTGTTAAATGTTTTAAAGGTAAACGGCATTGAATAACAGCTACATTAGACATTTATTGTCCTTGTTGGAAGTAGATATGAAGAGTAGGTAAACTTGGAGAATCTAGCGTTGCTCTGAAATTCGTTGGATACCTTTTTTCTACGGTATATATGGAAATGACATGAATACATGAATGAATGACATATTTTATAATTGAAATATTTACTATCAGTTCCCCCAGCCGCCTGCGGTTTACATTCATCCATTGAAAGTTTCTGTCTTGGTGACGATGTGACATAATGTTGCTAATGTAAACGAAATAAGTAACTTATGGATGACGGTAAATTAAACGAACAGTCTCTACCAATAAATCCGCTTCGCAAATACTACACTCGCTTTTATCGTCGCCTACCTTCCATTTGAGTTTTGAACTCGGAATACCTCGGTGAATTCCATCGTATCGCACAAACGACATCCCACTCAAGAATATTTCACTCATATGGAGACGTCATTGTGTGCCGGTGAAAGGTGACAAATTTTGCCTGTGCTCGGCACTGCTGGCCGTAGAGCAGGGAGGGTTCTTTAACGTGTCAACAGCTACTGTGACACAGGACCTCGGATTTTACTGTCTTATTCGAAAGACAGGGACGGCCAACCGCGGAGTGGTGCTGCGGGAATCGAACCCCGAACCCCTCGGTTCGAAGTCGAACACGCTAACCACTCGGCCACTGAGGCCTCTGAACGCTTCGTGAATATACTTTTATATATATGAACATTTTACGTATATGCAAATATACTGTGTGTATATTTTCGGCACGTAACCGGAGTATTATATCTAGTTTATTTCTTTTACTTCTTACCTAATTTAGAATGTTATTCTTTGACGGAGAGGTGAGGTGGGTTGTTTGCTATGGATATCCGCAATTTGTGACACTTGCTTCTGACAATAATACCTGGTGTATCCTATATCAGTGTAAGTTATTCATTTGGATGCTTTGACCATTCTTGCTTCACTTTTTAAAGAAATTTATTTAATTATGCTTTTCATTATAAATGATTTACTTATTCATAGCTGCATTTATTTTCAAATACACTGTATACGATATATTGCCTTTGAATGATGCGTGTGAAATATTCTGAAATACGTTTTTCTTCATATAAATATAAAAGAAAGCAAATGATCATTAAAGTAAGGTTTCATCATCAAAATTGTTCACCAAGTAAGTTCCATGCTCTTTATTATTTTTCATAACTATTGTCGACAACATCGGTTTCTTGTATTTTGAACAGAAATAAAGTAAGGCACTAACCTCTTTCCACTGTTGGATCATCTTAAGCAAAGTCTCATATGCACCACTGTCGAGAGTTCTTGTTGCAAGCTGGTCAACTCTCTGCTAAATTTCTGTCAGAAAATGGTCATTTGAATCTTTTGATAGATTGAAAATGCTACGTTTCGAAGATTTCCACTGCCGCTGAAATTCATCTTCTTCTACACTTACAGCTGAGGAATGTATTAAGTTATTTCTGAGTTCTCGAATATTTTCTACATCGCTGTTGCCTGGGAAAAGCTTGTCAATTATTAAACGTAAAAGTGTAAAGTCTAAGTCTTCAAGCCTAACATCTCCTTTTGTTGTGTACTTACAGGGGTGTTTTCCTCTATGTCGACAGGCTGAGCTGCCCCCAGAGTCTTCATACAATAAATTCCATTGTTTAACCATCATGGACTTTGACGATTCCTTATTTGACTTACAACAACAGATATTCCGTGGCTCCCAACAATGGTATAATTTGTGTTTTTCTTTTTCAAGTAAATCTATAAAGCAGCTGTGTCCGGCATCCTGATACTTTTTTTCAAGAAACTTTCTCAATGCACTATTACCAATGTCAAAAAACAAGATTATGAGTTTTAAATAGTTCTGCTCCATCTTCTTATTCCAAGTTTTTATGGAAGCCTTAGAGTGTGTTTATGGTAATGTCAATTTCATCACATCGAAGTGCATCTTCTTCCAAACAGTCAGACTGCAATAAAATCAATAAGACATTTAGACTCGGAGAAATCTTTTCAGAACACAACAACAACATACCAATACGCAGATATATATACCGCCGGTATTTATACTATTGGGTCACGTGATTAATTCTTATCTCGAGATCACCGAGTTTGATTAGTAATGAAAATACAGAAACAATGGCTAGTGAAATTTATCTTCCCTCTTTAACAATCATTCACAAAACGTGTTATTTATTTCTATATATGACATTATCGGCTACACCTCATTGTTCTTTTTAAAATGACATATAATGGCTAACATTTTTAGCATTTAAGAACGGCAAGTTTTTTTTTTAAAACGATTCGACTGAAAAGAATTTGTTTTTTTTTTTTGTGTTTTTTTTTCTTGTATCCCACACGCAAAATGTGCCATTGAGGGCATATTTTGTGATAGCTGTGTAGCGTACTAGAAAAACGAGCTATCAAATGACGACTATTCATTGAGGTATGTCAAGCGGTATTTTAGGTAATTGAAATCTATTTGGTTTGTAAAAAAAAGCCTCTCGGTTCTGATTTGAACACTTATTATTAATTGCAAAGTATATTGATAAATACCAGAGATAATAATATTTTATTTTTGAGAATATGGGTTTTCGTGGAGCAAAATGTCAACAAAAAAAGGCTAAATCGACCTATGGTCACATCCTCCGAGATGCGCAGATTCAAAACTAAGCACTCCTATGGTATCAGAATCATTATTTCAAGTTTGATAGCAGTTTTTGTAAATCTGAAGATAATGTGAGCATTTACTATGCATGGAATTTTATTTTAATGACCAAAGAAAATTATATTTTTAATGAATTTCAAATGTGTTCAATAGAATATTTGGCTAAGTCCATCTAATCTATATGCACTAATTTTCTGGTAGGTTCGTTTTTCACCAAACTACGCCATCTTTGTGCATGTTCCATTGTTTGTGATTCTCTTTCGATTTGTGAAATGTTTATTTCTAAACGGTTTCCCACATGTAGTCATGACAACCGGAATCGTTTATTTTTGTGTCGTTCTTATTAATCTCAGACAACGCGTACTCGATATTCATGTTGATGCATTGCTATCTGCGTCAGTCTCTACACATTGATATATTCCGTGGCCGAGTGGTTAGCGTGTTCGACTTCAAATCGGAGATTCCGGGGTTCAATTCCCGCAGCGCCACTTCGCGGTTGGCCATCCCTATCTTTCGGATGAGACAGTAAAAACCGAGGTCCCGTTTTAGAGTAGGTTTTGGCACGTTAAAGGACCCCCCCTCCCCCTGCTCTACGGCCAGCAGCGCCAGGCAAAGGCAAAATTTGTCGACCTTCACCAGCACACTTTGACGTCTCCATATGTGTGAAATAATCTTGAGTGGGACCTCAAACAACAATACAGCACCAACATATGAATTGTCTTTCCTTCAATTCGGCTACGGTCACAACGAAAATACGAATAAAAAAATGGCACCACATTACAATTCAAGTATTTACGATTAAAATGATATAGGCAATATAATTGGTGCCATTACTTCGCTTTTTCAAACGTTTCAAATTATTCATTGTAACTGGGGAACCCCAAAACGATTGCATAATCGTAAATAGTACAGGTATTGTAATTATGCGAAACTTGGCCTTGAGAGTCACATCCAGCCAGTCACATTTAGTTTTGATACTTGACACGCATGCAGAATTCAATATCAATTCGCAAGTATTTTCATAATCGAACTCAAAAATGCCTCATGCTTCACGCACAAAGTCCTTTTTTCAGAGGGTTGGTTTTTATGAATGTCGTGGCTGCCGTGGCCGAGTGGTTAGCGAGTTCGACTTCAAATCGGATGGTCAGATGTTCGAATCCGCGCAGCGCCATGCTGCGGTTGGTCGTCCCTGTCTTTCGGGTGAGACAGGAAAACCCGAGGTCCAGTATCACAGTATTTATCAAAATAAATATGGCGAAATTTTTGTTTAAACCCGACAGAACCGAAAGAAGTTTTCATTCTCAAGGTATCTGTGTATATTTTCATACGTCAAATACAAATATAATTCATATACAAATTCATGCACAAAATATGTTTGTGTTTTCCTTCCGGCAACCAATCAATCGAAGAAAAACTTATTGAAAGACTTACGTAATTTTCCGTACCTAGGACTCTTCTTTAGATTTTAAAGTGAAAGGCTCCATATTAGTAAAATATTCTTGAGTCGGATGATTAACAACAATACCATACCAACAACATAGACAGGGGAATAGCCGGGGTGGGATTTCATCGCGCATGTGCCAGTAAAGAGGTCTGATAAAGCAAAATTCAATGCTTGATTGCGTGTGAATGATAAAGTAAAATAGGAATCTATGTACATTTGTACTTTTTGGAAATATGATACCTTACAACTGGTTATGAGCTTGGCATGTTTGTCTTAGTGATATAAAACCAAAACAAGAAATGTTAAAGGGGAAGTTCTAAGGACCGCCCACTACCTATACAGGTAACTGGGTCTGACAGCAAGTTGCCTGTCAATCACCTCTGGAATCAACTGTCCCGAGTGTGTATACCCAGGGGGTCACCTGTGTGTTCACCTTGTTAGGAAATTTAGTAGATACAGGGGGAAATTAGTATCTGTTTAGCAGTTCATGT
>JACSZP010028942.1:0-10268 GCA_016161895.1 Pinna nobilis
CGAATTTGAATGACAAATTCTGATGACTAAATGGAAAAGAAAAAAAAAAAACGTTTTAGACTTGTCAAAATATCAATTCAGATTTGAATCTTCTCTACCTTACAGTATAAGAGTTCATGAATCAGAATTCCGCTTGACTTTTTTTGAAGAGATCAAGATTCTGAAGCGATACAGAAAATGATCAGATAAATAAAAAAAAAAACTAATCTTACGGCAGTGATAGTTAATTCAGCGAAGTTTGATTTTCATTCATCGGCCAGATGACAAAATAATGAACGATGTGAAAAGCTTGGAAATATTTTGATGATGTGTTTTATTTATGTATATTACGTATATGAGGGGAAACTGTTTAAAATCACTGTGTAAATATTTAACGTTGGCTGGGTTTACTACAACATATTACATAGCAGCTTTGGCCCCATGTAAGCGAGCCCCAATTGGACCTTTTTTTCGAATATCCGTTGGCACTTCTTCCACTTTACTTTTTATTCAAAGCTTTTATTGAAGACACATGAACTATTTCATTACTTTAAATTTTAGCTGGATTTTATTTTTGCTGATCATAATCACTACTCTGCCACACGCTAATTTTGTAAATACATATGAACATTTCTAAATGATTTACATAGCTGTATTGTGTCGGGTTTCAATGTCAGTCGAGGACTTAAGTTAATTTTGGCTTATTATATATATTTCGAGATGCAGTGCGTAAATCTAGTTCTCGCAAATAAAAGCGGATTAACAGTAATAAGATTTACATTTGGTAGATTGATTTGTTGTATTATTGCTTAACGTTCCATTCAAAAATATTTCACTTACATGGAGACGTCACCGTACGCATGTGCCGGTGAAGGGCGACAAATTTTGCCAAGGCTCGTCACGTATGGCCATAGCGAAGGGAGGGTTCTTTAACATGCTGACAATAACTGTGACTCACTTATATAAATACATTCCCAATTACTGGTGATGGACATGGTAGTATGTATGTATGTATGTATGTATGTATGTATGTATGTATGTATGAATGTATATGCATGTATGCATGCATGCATGTATGTATGTATGTATGTATGTATGTATGTATGTATGTATGTATGTATGTATGCATGGTTTTATTTATTCATGTATCTGCATGAAAAGGTAAGATAACGAACAGTGATCGATCTCATAATTGCTGTAAGGAAGACAAATATAAAACGTTGGACAAATAGGGACCACTGAACACGCCAGACATGGGATCAGGTATCTAGGAGAAATGATCATCCCCTGTTGACCTTTCACACACGCCATGGGCCCTATATCTTAATCAGATAACCGAGGTAATCTGTGGTCAAAATCAGTTAATCAGTTTATAAAGAACGGTCTAACAACCAGTATGAAACAATTCAGACAGAATTCGACCCAATGATCTATGTATAAATGTACAAATATTTATGTATGTAACTATGTATGTGATTGCTTCCGCCTGCCCACCCGCGCTCCTCCAAATTATTCGCTGACTTAACAAACAACATAATTTCTGTCTACAATAAACCTCTCTCTCTGCGAATCGAAATATCCGAGTTCGAGCCGCGTAGCGCCACTCCGCAGTTGGCCGAGGCCCCGTGTCACAGTAGGTGTTGCCACGTTAAAGAACCCTCCCTGCTCTACGGCCAGCAGTGCCGAGCATTGGCAAAATTTGTCGCCCTTCACCGGCACACAGTGATGTCTCCATATGAGTGATATATTCTTGAGCGGGACGTTAAACACCAATACAATACCATACATTCTCTCTCTGTGTGCATTGTTGAATATATAAGTGTATATGTATATGCATTTGTGCATCTCAAATAATTGGCAACTACTAGAAATATATCACATACGTTATCTACTGATGTATTTATACACAAGCTCGAGTAAATATGCATAGCGCCTTTTATTGCGGTCTCATTTAACGTGACGAAGCCTGCAAAAATATTTGTTAAAAAGACTGCACCATCCTAAAAACGTGTATGATTTATTAACTCAGATTAGATATCCAACAAAGACAGCATTCTGACTTTGAAAAATTCTTAAAAAGATTTCTTTTCAAGATAAAACATAACAGTCAAAGAACATGTACAATTATTCAAAATGATTTATTAAAAATCATATTAAGTATTTCGTATACTACTTATGTATAGTATTTCATACCATTTATCGAAAAAGAATGTCATTTAAAATGTAAATCGCAATGACTCTTTTGCCAGATACGAGTTATTTGAGGCTAATGGGCATAAACACATATCTTCTATGCTTAGCATTTACCAATACAAATATAAGAGTCTCTACAGTGGCACAAAAACACCTGGTACGAAATATCAATATAAAATCATTAGTTTTAATTCTTTGCGGATATCGATAAAAGAACATTTTCATATAAAACTAAACTTTTCAAACTACTCTGATTTTGTCATATTTTCATAAGACAATATACGAAAATCTGTTGCGGGAGTATATATATATATATGTGTGTGTAATCACTCTATGAGTTTCATTCTCTGATAATCCTGCACTTCATTGCACAGATACGCCATTATGAATAATTGTCGCCTTTATGCATCACTGATTCTATGTGATCTACGATCACGCTATGTCCTTGAAAATTATATAAAAGTTATTTCATGCATGTACTTTGATGAAATATTGTGACCTCACCTTGTTGATCGAGATCTTATGATTTACAAAGCAGAAATTGTTACTGAAAATATAGATCAAATTTACTCTATTCTTGTCACGTTAACTTGCGATGCTGTCAACCATGATATATAAAACAAATTCATATGTTTTAGGAGACAAGTAGCTTCATCATTTTTAGTATTAACAGTATATTGTTTTTGAGAAAGAGCACAAACTAGCAATTATTCGGAGACTGAAAGCGTTCTTTCGGATGACATTTGAAAGCGAAGGGAGGCATGCGTTTCGTCAGTTTAAAAGACATCTCTGAGAATAAGGATTGCGTTTTGTAAAGTGCAATTTGACTTCTCGGCGTGCACATCCTGTTTCAAAAACCGGAGTATTGCCTCCTTTCGACATCAAGATTGTAATGAACTTGTAGGGTTTCCGCGGATTACTGCTTTGATGTACAGCAAAACTTGGCTTACAGATCATTGGTCTATTCAGATCACCTGGTTTTACAGGCCATTTTTCAGCTGTCCGCAGTTGCATCATTTTTGTACAAATAATCCTTTTACAAGCAAACAATATATAGACCTATACTGTCAGTCTGTTTTGGCAGACGCTATTATATATGACGTCATTTCTTTCTACCATCATAAGACTATAATTCCGCACAGTTGTGCCTGCGAATTTTATAGTTCAATTCTCAAAATTTGTTTTAGAGAGCCAGATTGTCAGTGACAATAATTTACCCAATGGTATTGAAAAAAAAATTGTAAGCGATAAAAATAGATATGTTTGGCTTTTTACTCTTATTTCTCTAAAAATACTTACATCGATATAGGAGGCATTTGAAAAATATTGATATAAATCTCAAGCTGTGTGTGGTCATGGTCACGTCTCTTAACGACGTCATCTTTATCAGTTACATCGCACAAGGTCAACATTCTTCTTTTTAATTAATTCTCTATCAATTCTTGCCATTCAGGATGACCTTTAATTATTGAAGGAAAAGTGATAGTAAGACTTTGCAAATTTTGATTTTTTTAAATAATTACAGTCACCTGGGTTAGTGAAATATTAATGATTTCAATGATAAAATAGTCTATACATGTAATAGCTCAAGGAAATGAAGCTAAAAATTTGATTTTTTTTCATTGATAAGGAGATCTACATTATCGATACTTAACTTATGAAGGTCAACCTTGACCAAGATTGTTATATTATCAAATTTTGATTAATGCAATTTAAATGTAAAGGTAATTTCACTATCTAAAATAGCGCTGAAAGCATATCACAAATATTGTAATAGAATGTATTTCTATTAAATGCATTGAAATAGTATATACCGATTCATCCTTCCTGAAATTTTAATGGATGTAAATGATCAACATTTTTTTTCAGGGTCTATAATAAGAAACTACACGAAATTTTCTCTGTATTTAATTTAGGAAGCCAATAAGCAAATGACCTCTCATTTCTTTCTTTCACATTACATAAACACAAAATAACTGCAAACAGATGACTGCACATATTATTGACAGATGAAACGGACAGTCAGAAAGGACAACATGCATGTTAAATCGGCAACAAAACAACACAAGCTAGAATTGTATTCCAAGTTCATAAACCTAAAATACCAGCTAAGCGCAACTAAACCTTTATTTTTCCATCGGTTATAACTAATGCGATCAGCCTGCATTTTTCTCAATGTCATACATTTCTTTGTCTGGAATGCAAACGACATCAGGTATTATAACATTCCTATAGTCATTATAACTCTGTATTCAGGTTTGATCAATGAAAAGTGATTAGGTATGACGTGTTAGCACGCGCTATCATACATATTCTGTGCTTCATCGAATCGAATTCTTCTGACACTGAAATTGTCATTTAATGAAATATTCAATTACTCCATATAGCTTTAATGCTTACATGATTTAGAAGTCATTTTACGTAAAGGGGATCAATACCCCCTGACGGTAATAATTATTAAGACACAATCAAATAAAAGTGATTCAAAGTCATTTCTATGCACATTTTCGGTAATTCGGAATGTTCAATTAACGCTTTTTTATATCTCGCTGTATATGTCGAAAACTGTGAATATAAAGTACATTGAACTGCTGTTTAGCGCGGAATTAATTTAGAGAAAAAATGATTTTAGTTCGGTAGCAAACCACTACGCAATGTAGAGATGAAGATATAAATGAGCATCTGGTCAATGTTTGATTTCCTGAAGTACTTTAAAAGACAGTAACCTATTGCTGTTAAATCTATGAATCTATGGTAACGTCAACAACCACTTCATTAATTTAGAAAGATTGGCGTAGTCAAAGTTTTCTAAAGTGTTAAAAATAGAAAAACAGGACCACACATTTATTGTCTTGTCCAAAGGACAGATAAATCCATTCACCGCGGCTAGCGGACTCAAACCCACCACCTAACAACCTAAAGGGGAACACGCTAACTACAAAAGGATTTGCATTTGTGTCTTACGTTCAGACCATCATTATTCTAGACTTGTCATACTTCGAAAACTTGGATTATCGAATACATTGTATTCTTTGATACTTCTTCAATGATACTACAAATTTTAAACCACGACGGTTTTTAGAATCGAACCATATTTGGTGGAATAAAAATTGTAGATTCGTCAATCGAGCAAAGGTGATTTTTATGCTCGTGAGTACATGTGTGTATGACAGGGACTTCGCGTGTTTCATATTATTTGCCTCATTGCCTCTACCTTTTGAGCTGTTTTCTCGAAATTGAGACAAACAAACAAAAAACGAAATCCATGATAAAAATAGAAATGAATGTTAAGATTAAGATTTGACGACAGATATAAATACGGTAGACCTGCCTCGAGATATTTTTGCACTTCTACTTATTCATAGAGAAGGCTACCGGATACAACGCCAGGTCAAAAGTTAATTAAGATACGCGTGAATCGAATCTTTTTCACAATGGATTATTTCGTCCATCTTATTGCAATTACCTGGTCTTGTATAAGGTTGTAATTTGATACTGGACAAGGAATTCAGGATTTAATCATTGCTTGTTATTTCTTAAGAGAACGGCATTTTCAATATTTGCAAAGGGTGGAATTGAAATCTTAACTGTAAAAGGAACGTTTACTTTCTGTAATTGGAACTGATATTTTAAATGCCCTCATATATACTTTTTTGTTATGTGTATATACATGTATGTTGGGTAAAACTGTCGTATGATCATTTCAAAAGCAATCACTTAATTTATATAAATTCTGGTATGTGAACATTGAACAATATGGAGATGGCAAATTTGTGTTTTTCTTCCATAAATTTGATTCACATAATCGCTATCAAGAAAACTGTTTAAACAACGTTATTTTTAAAATTGTTCCTATATCTTAACCTACAAAACTTTGAAACGCTTATGCACTCTAAAGAACTTTCTTCACCGTGAAAAGTTTAAGTAAACATTAAGAATACGAACATACTAAATGATAATCATCAGGCATTAACGAGTTTTCTACTCATATCCGATTCATGAATTCTCTCGGTCGCGTAGAATAAATAGAAAATAAGAAGTCGGACTTAACAATTCATTCACTTATAATTCCATAGTTGTTGGATAGTTGTACTGTTTTTTTACGTCACTTACAAGAATCACTTTCTGATATAGAGACGTCACTTCATGCGGGCAAAGGGCGACGAATTTGGCATATGCTCGGCACTTATTGCCATTACGCAGGGAGAGTTCGTTTATGTTCCAACGATTACTGTTAGCTTAGGACCTCGGGTTTTACGGTCTTTTACTGTCTAAGGGAGAGGAAACCAACAGAGTCAGTAACGACGAATTCATGAACCCCAGACCTCACTATCAGAAGGCGAACATGCTAATCACGTCACTCCTGGATTTTTAAGGTCAATCTTATTTCCCCCCTTGACTGGCAATTTTGTCTGTACTTTAAGCCATTGGTTGCATATAGACCGAGTAGTAAAATTGCCCTGATCCGTGAATACTCTTGGACGGAAAGGCTAGATAAGATATAACACGTCCCAATTCTCCACTAATTTAATCATAATTTCATAATTTGTTTACAGAACATAAAACAAAATCAAATGAATGATAAATTTAATGATCTTCATTGCCAAATTCTCATGGTACTCAGGATTGTAAGTTACTTTGCATTATGCTTTTTACTTAATGCCTTGTATAAATAATCAACAATTATTTGAACACGTCACACAAAATTTACATTTTGTATTAGCTGTATATCATTTACAATACAGGGAATATCATGACTGTAATTTCCATACGCGACTACACCTCAATATATTCCTGTACATTATATCGTGTCCTCCCAGTATAAACATTTTCTTTAAGTTTTTCCATACTCAGAGACAACTTGTTGTTGGAAATATTTTAGTACTCTTACAAATTCAAATTCTTTCATTTTGTTTCGATTATCACATGTAAACACGTTTGTGACATATCAAATCAGTCGTAAAATCGGATTGGATTTTTAAATCTTCAGGCGAAGTTATACAGGTAGCACTTTGATCACAACTATTTGCTATGATCAATCGATTTCTAAATTCTTGCTCGTATAAAATGCGTCATGGGTCTCGCGCTAATAGAAGCATATGCAATATCACACCGAAATCAAATGAACTGAAGATTTACGCTTAAGATCATGCTGGTTCCCATTCATATGTCAACTGAAGAAAGTTATAAGCAAAACCTGTTAGTTTTACGACATTTTGTCAATTCACGGCAACTTTCCTTCTGGATCGACCTGACATTGTGGCGGACCATCTGCTTGGTGGTAATCATCGTTAAAATAAAAACATACATATATCGAACAGACAAAAATGTCATCTTTTTGCATGAACACCGCTTCTGTGGCATAGTGTTGCGAGCATCCGTCTCAGGGGTGCTGGGTCAATTGTAGGCCGAGGTAAACTCTTAGTAGCTATTATAGGCGGCGTCTGTTCTTCATCAAGCGCTCTTATTTGGCGCGTAATTTGCGGGCTGCATCTTGCCACAGAGGAAGTTGGCATGATAAGGACCCCTCATTTATCTATTGTCCCCAGTACAGAGAATATTCCCCAATTTAAAACTAAGGACCTCAATGATCGAATGGATAGAACATTGAGCTTTTACCATTTAGTCTTTCACCTCTAGTCAATGTGAGATCGTGCCTCGCTAGTACCTATCTTGTGAGAAAGCTTGCGAGTTTACTTGTGATCGATGGTCTCTTCCTGGGTACTTTTGTAACATGGTTCTCTCTTCCAACAATAAAACTGGCCGCCACCATATGACTGAAAGTGTTTCGAGTGTGGCATAAAGCAAAATACAAGAAATCAAATAAAGCAATTTGAAACTCTTTGAAACAGGCATTTGGTGACGCTTCATCATGACTACAAGATCATCTAGTTGAGCATTAAAGAACAATATAACATATTATGTATCAAAATTTTTATTATGGACATTACAATAGACTCCTACGTTTGAAGTGTCTATACAGTATATTTACATTCTCCTCACTGCAGCATACTTTCAGAGGACTGGTACATGAATGAACTACTCACCAACTCCCCGCTGCGACCCGGTGCCCTACAGGTATCGCGATGCATTCCTTCACTACATCTGAACTGCATAAGAAGCACCAAAGGTCAAGCGAAGTATTCAGGCATATGAAAAGCCTAATTGTAGGTGTACTTTAACGTCAGCGGATTTGCGTGCTTGGTAATCATTTTGAGAAGTGTTATTAGAAATTTGAATGAAGCACTTGAACAGAGATGCACAAGAACGCAATCTAAAGGTATGTAAGGCAAAAACATGTAATGTTAAACCTCATAAAATGCCTGTCGGCATTGTGTTAAAAAAAGCTCGACTTATGTCTACAGACATGACAATTGAAAAACTATTAAAGATAATTTTCAAGACGAATTGTGTGCATATGATTCTTAAAGTTGGACCGAATAGATATAGTCAAGATATTGTATACAGATAATACCGGTGCAAATATGTTAGCGAATAATATATACTTCAGTGGAATTTTCAATGGCACCCGTCATATGTCTACAGTCAACAATTGAAAAACTATTAAGCACAATCTTCAAGACAAATGTGTGCATATGATTCTTAAAGTCGCACCAATAGATGTGTATTTCCGATAAGGACAAGATACTAGGCTATATTAAGTTAACATCGATGCAAAAATAATGTTACCCAAGTTTATATACTTCAGCAGAATTTTCTCTGAAATATTAACTAAGTGCAAGATGCCTCAAAAATTATTTTATTCTTCAAAAAGGGGTTATTCTTTTCAAAGGAAAAAAATCTATCTTTTATCTTTTTCTGTCCTGTCCACACGTTAAGATTCTGGCAAAATGATGCTCAAATATATCAGACCCCTATTTATATCTAATATGTTAAATGCATGACTTGTATTTAAGTTGACTTAATGCAAGAAAGAAAAGTTACAGATACCCAACTAAAGTAAAAGAAATATTCAAAGAATGAGATCTATTACTTGTACAACTGCTTTAATCAGATATCACGGAATGAGTAAAAAGTACATATTTGATGAACTCTAATGGGACTGCGTGACGTCATAATCGTACGACCGTATACTTTTCTACTCGACAACTCGAGCATTGATAATTTGACGGATTTTTTTGTATAAGGACATATTTTATAAGGGTATATCCCATCCTTATAATGGTATATTCTCAAAATATGTACACTCAAGTATTCTTTCCCGGTTTAGTGAATACATGTTCCATGAATTGCAATTTCTCATATGAAACCTCTCATATGTAGCTAATCTCATTTAAAGTCCAAGTGTTTTTGTGAGTAGATAATGCTTTTAGTTATATTCATATTTAGCATTGCCTTTATGCGCTATATGTACAAATAACCAACAGACTTGATATTAAATTTTACCTACAAAATAGTTCTTCCTGCCAGGTCATTTAACTTAAACTGTTGTCCTTCTAGTGATTGTTACGTAGACACTTCGATTTCCCCGCAATTTTGACCAAACATGCATCTCGCTTCGCAATAGTCATCACATTGGTTACTGGCAAAATTGCTTTTGCTCTCTAACCCAGTCAACAATTATACACTGTATTCGGTTAAATAAATTCTGATCAAATATTATACATTTCTTGTTTTGTACCTGCCTTTAGACTACTGCGTTACATATAATTTCTTAATTAGGTATTACATTTTACTCATCACGTCACTCTATGATAATTGATTACTTTAATATTCTTTACATAATCATGATAAAAAACTACATTCCCAAATAAGCTTACAAATTATTTACAAAATCATTGATACCTATGTATCAATCATTAGGAACATAACGAAACTATATACAGATCTGACGAATATTCAATGGCAAGGTCGTTTGAAAATCAATATCAAAGAGTATGTAAATTGAGATAAGATCAAATGTGTTCTAGAAGAGGTAACAATTTGATGGAAAAGATGACACAAAGTTTTTTATTACAATACGATTTTTTCACCTGGGCGAATCAGAAAACAACAGGAGAAGCGATTAAGAGAGAAGAGGGAGAAGAATTCGGGTGATTTATGAACAGAGTAAGAATATTAATGAGTTATGTATT
>JACSZP010028951.1:3543-14168 GCA_016161895.1 Pinna nobilis
AATCTCAAAATATCTTTGATTAATCATTTTACGATATCAGATATATCAAACAGAGCCGTTTTTGACTATAAAACTTCCTATAACTTATATGGCTAAAATTGTTTATATTTGAAGCTTCAGGAATTTAATCAGGTGTATCATTCATGTTTTGAAATGATATACAATTCACTTTGATCTTGTTTCCTGGACCCAGTATTACTTTTCTATAAAACAAAAACCGTTGCTATGATTAGCATTTTTGAAAAATTGGAATCAGAAAAAAATCGATTAACAGGTATTGAAACATCTGATTGTTTTCCACGAAGATGAGATAGATGTAATAGACACACTGGGATCCGGATAGAATGAAACCGGAGGGGGAGTGTTTATTTCGAATTAACGGGGTAATCAAAATAACTTGATAAAATTAGTAATAAAGCAATTTAGCTCACTTTAACATATCAGGGTTCAATAAAAGTGGGTACCAACTGTATCATAGAAGAGTCTGTTTATTGTTGCCAGTAATTTCTTAATCATTTTAAAAGTTACTTACGACAAAGTATGCTCCATCGTTTTATTTATCTTCAAGTAGTATGTACTCACATTTCGCTTGTAATATCCTTAATTACACCGAAATCCGTGTGCAAAATGTCACGTTAGTAATAAGCATTACACAGACATTTGCACCAATGCAGCGCGTGCAGTAATTGTATATAAAAATCATGAGATTGACTGTGATACTGAGAGAGAGAGAGAGAAAGAGAGAGAGAGAGAGAGAGAGAGAGAGAGAGAGAGAGGACTTTGAGATCATATCTAATTTTTTTTGGAAAACCGCCCGAAAGATCTGCTTTATCTTCTCTTGGTTCATATGCATCAGTGACAGTAAACATATTTTCGTTTTGATAATTATATGCGAATATTCAAGTGCTTGATTTTTATTTTTTAGCATATTCGTACATGCATCGTACATTCTCAGTATTCAATGACTTAAAGGTATACTTTCTTAACTTCATTGCAAAACCGATAACAGCTGTCTTTTGAATAGCAATACTAATACATCGATGTTTAGATCCCTTGCTCTACTACGTAACGGCCAAGGTCAAGGCCGAGGTCAAGACTTCAGCTGCCCTCATACATTCTTAATCACGACACTCCTTTGGAAGTAGATAGAAAAGCAACAAAAGGAAACTTCTTGAACGAAAACAATTTTGTTATGGTTTAATACAAACGACTCGGAAGTTTTTAACCAGATGCCAAGAATCGAAAATTATTTACGTAAAAAACAATAAAAATAGATACATTGTAATACAATATGAGAAATTTCGCCCCGTAAAATATTTGGAGTTTCTCGTGGCACAATTATTGCAAAATGAGGTGATTGATTTCACGGTGAATAGAACGATCAAGATCTGTAGAAAAAAAGAAGTACCAAGGATATAAAAATTGACGTCCTTATAAACATGATAATTTGGGAATACGTAAATGGCTCAGAACATACATGGTATAATTATTACTATGCCATAAGGAGTGTGAAATACATATGACGCCATATTAATTTTTAAACTAGCTATACACCCATATCATATTGAATACATCATGGTTTTAAAAATTTATACATGTGAATTTAATTTTTTTTTGTCCCGATAGTGTCATACAATACCTAAGAACATTTGTGTGGGGCTAGTATATCCGATAGTGATGGAGCGTAACCTAACGTAATTTTGTCATTTGAACGACGTTAACGTGAATTATCCTGCTTCACTAACTAGTAACAATAGTCAAACGCACACGTTAAATGCATGGGGAAATATGGCTCGGCTCCGAACCTCATTATATGCATCTTTTATTGGCCGACAACTTTTACAAAATAGGGAAAATAGTGTACATGTACATCATATTTGCTTTGTTTGAGGTTGTAATGTAATCATCTATGCAATATTGTTGTATTTATGTTCTAATCGTATGTAACGCATCGGTGTAATTATAAGATATAGTGTACAACATGAACCAGTGACGATGATTGAAATTATTTTTTTTCAATGTTGAATGTACAACATTAATAAACCGCTACAAATTACAACGTTTGTTTTTTTTTTTTTATTTCTTGAGCATGCGAATGCTGATAAAGTAACAAACAATGATCGGTCTCATAATTCCTATAAGGAATACAGAATAAAGAGTTGGACAAGCATCGACCAATGGACACATGTATATGGATCAAACAAAACATCCACCCCTGGAAGTGGGATCAGGTTTCTAGGAGGAGTAAACATCTCTTTGTGACCGGTCACATCCGCCGTGAGCCTAGATCAGGTGAACGGGATAGTCAGAAGTCAAGATCAGTGTTCAGATTACTTATCATTCTACAAACAGAGGGCACTCAGTCTAACAAAAATTGAAAATAATTGCGCTACATATTTTTGTAATGTCAATCAGGGTTCTTTGAGTTTCGTTTTCTTTTCATTTATGTACTATGTCACTATTTGATGACAGAAGTCGGCCATTAGACATAATTCTCAGCGATTTTAACCTTAAATACTTTTCTAAAAGTAATAAAATTCAACCATTATGTCAAAAATGAATCACGGCAAAAATCTCTGGCAAACATCATAATACCAAAACTGGGAATATTCTGAGTAAACAAAATGTCACATTCTTAAATAATGTCTCAGTCAGCAATAATGGAATGGCTTGTGGGCTGCATTCAGACAACACATACCTGTAAATCAAGTCTGTAACATGCACGCTGCATAAATCTCCTGAAGCATTGTAAAAACACCTACATGTATTTAGGTTATGTAATGTCATGTCAAACCCAGAATAATTCACATTTTGTAGACAACAAACCAAATTCCTCAGTTTGCCTGTTTATCATGACACCAGAGCGAACCTGTCGCATTTACCCACTTTTTCAGATCTTTTCATTAGCATCACGTGAGATTTGGTTTCCCAGCAAAATTCAGCAAAAGCGGAACTGTGATCATCTGGAGTAACATTATATCTACCGACTAAGTAAAATTGTTAGAGAACCAAAGGATATCGAATTCAAAATCCTAAAGATAAGACAAGTCCAGGATAGTAACGGTCTCAACGAGGAAAACAAACGCAAATCCCTAACGGGAAGGGACCAGGTGTCCGGAAGGAGTCAGCGCCCCCTGTGGGCATGTCACGCAAGTATTCTACGGAAACCCTATGAGTTCGGTTATATGTCGATTGGGGTTGAAAATGGCATATGCTCTTGTTCTAACAAGCAAAAGGTAGTCAATGTAAATGGTCTTGCTCATAATTATCATCAAATTATCATTAAATAATTTTACAAGAACTATTTTTTCTTAACAGACGAGATAAATTTGACGAAAATTGAATATTGCGCAAGAACGGACGGATGGATGATCGATTTGACTTACCTTTTCTCTCAACATGCCGGTATAACAAGACTGCGCAAGGGACTTTATTTACTATTATGACAACAAAAAATTCAGTGAACTGATAGAGAATGAATAATCGTTTTTTCGCAGTAAACTCATGTCAAAATGAGTTTTTAAAGACTTCCTTAAAATCATAATTAAACGTTACCAGTAAATCAAACTTAATTTATTTGCTTCAACTAAAAATCAGAAAAAGAGAGTAAGAAATAGAAATGAGAACGTTTTCTTAAATGTATTTTTATTTTTTAAATAACAATAAATATTGGAAGATTTGTAATATAGATTCAAATAGCTAAAAGCAATAAGTAAAATAAGATGTGATTTCTATAGAATCTGGCAATTTTTTCGTAGCAGTAAAACATACAGGAATTTTATAAAACTTTTTAAAAAGAAGAAGTATTAGTCCTCTCAAAAGTATACTTGAAGCAAATCGTAACTTTCCTCAATCTGGTTTTGAGTTTTTTCTCTTCAAAAATCTGATGTTTGTAAATTTAAACTTCATTGAATGTTAACACTATCAGTTAAAATACGAAGCAAAAAAATTAAACTTTCAGATCAGTACTAACGACCATCTCTCCTTAGGCGGTATTGATGAAAGAGTATTATTCTACTTTTGCGATGGCAATGAATGCGTATTCTTTATTTTCGTCAAAATATGCAATTGCAAAGATACACAAAAATGAAAAAAAAAACCAAAAAAAACAAAACAAAACGAAAACAAACAATGGGTTAACAACATCTTACCATATGGTAAAACGGAACCTTCAAGTTATAAAGTTTGATGTGTTATAAGGAAACTTTATGACACAATAGACGCATGTGTCGTCACGAAGTCTATAATTCAAAATGTAACTGGAAAAATTGACAAACGGAATCACGGGAAATCTGGTACGGACTATCACCAGGCACGGTGGGCTGTATCTAATTAATCGCTAAATCACGGACCACTCGTATCAAGTACTGTTTCCAACAGGGAGACTCACTGTTTCCAACAGGAAGGGACTCTTTACTTATTCCATGATCAATTCTTCTCAAATAGTACATTTCGAGTATATTGAATAGTTGGTCACGATTTTGTCGTGCATTTTTATGTATACTGTTCTGTATTTATCCTAAACTCTTGCAATTATTATACAGACTAAATGGTATAAATGGTATAAAAATACTTATGAAAGGAATTAGAATTTTAAGCAAATCTGTTATACATTTCCTATGTATCTTGCAGAAACATGAAATATTCATGCCACACAATTTAAAAAAAGAAGATATGTCATTTTATGCCTTACACAATTTACATCAAAAACCTTATTTGGATTGGATCTAATTTCTGTCGTTCATAATTTTAAATATTTGATTTTTTTTTTCTCAACATTATATATTTTAAGAAAATCTGTATGCACTGACCTCCCATCTGTACAACACGGACAAGAGGGCGAGAACAGAATTTGCCAATTTATGTTCTCAAAATTATTCAAATCAAAATTATTATTTATGTAACCTTTGCACAACCACAGAAAATTATAGACTTAAAAACTTATAATAGTTCATATATTTTGTTAAATAGATTTATGAATATGTATATACTTCAGAATGATGAATTCTACTGTTTTCAGTTAATAAGTACAATGTGTGAATATGGATACAGAACAAGCACCTACGATACGTCAAGCACCAAGGTTTGGCTATAATCTGTCAAGGCATCTTTTCATTTCAGAATTCTGGGACATAAATCTGTTACATTTTCATGTTCTTCTATAGTGCATAAATCACAAAACGTGTAAATACTTTATGAAAAAGGGTCAAATTGTCATATACAGTAACAATAGGCCAGAAGATTTAAACAAAAGAAACAGTGGAACAGGGTGGCGATGTAAGGGATTCGGCAGCTCACAGTATCATTTATTCTAGAGTGTGATTTTTACTAAAGTTATTATTATAAAAATTTAGCCCTGTTGATTTTTTATTTTTGATCTGACGCTTCAAATCACGCAAATGTTACATCAAGAAGTCACGTTGTTGATAATGGTGACACAGTTTTATTTGCCCTATGCTTTATCGTAGACACTGTTCATAAAATTTAACCTTTACATGGTGTAGGAATTGTTTAAAATTTCACTGGATACAAATCTAACTGAAACTTAATTTTCAATATTGTTCTAATTTTGTACTGTGTCGAGTGAGGTTCTAATGCAAGTCGCATTTAGTACAATGAATGTACAAATGGCTCATAGTCAAGACCATTTTATCATTGCAAAGGGTATTTCAATGTTGCACTTAAAGCTAGATGTCGGTTGGAGTGAAACTTAGTCCAGGTTAACTTTTCCTGTTCACAATGGATCTTTCGTATTTGGTAATTGGCATCTAGACCTAGCATTTCGTATGGATGAGGATGTTCTTCATCGCGCGAAATCAGTAACTTTTCAAAAGAGGTAGTAAGTGTAGTTAGAAGTTATGATCTCCCTTCCGATGTACTAGGTAAAGCAATCGTCATCAAACGCACAAATTAAATTCCAATTTTGCTCTGTGGTTCAGCTCAATGGTGAAAAGGGCTAAAACGTGCATGTATCATATACCTGACATAAAACGGTGCATAAATTATTGTCAATCTCAGTTTGCGAAATATCAAAGAAGTAATACTCAATCTGAAATGTCATATACCTTACGTAGAGAGCCATTAAATAAATTTCAGAGGTTATTTGTTTATTCGGAACCACACACCAAGACCTGACCTAGGGACTGAAACCAAATGTTTTTCTGACGTATATAATTTTTGGGTTGAAAGAGCTAAGTTAAATGGATAAAACCATGTATATTCCGTTTTCAACGGCTTGTGAGGAAAATAAAACGGAGTGAAACTCTTTATAAAAACGAATCCAGAAAAAGGAATGAGAGCAGGCATCCGGGATGAGTCAGCATCTCTAGTCTGACAATAACACCTGTTATAGTCGTTCTACAACACCAGTCAATTTACAAAAACTCCACTATGGACCATATCCGATGACAGAATGGTCCAAACCTGCCTCTGGCTAAAATATCATAAAAATCATGCTGTATGACGTGTTTTTATATTGTATATTATAGTTCACGTAACGATCATAGAACTTCTTTAGTGACGTCTCAGTCGATCAATTTCAAACTCCAGGCTGTTTTTAGTGTAATCCGCGGATTTGGCCCCGTACTTTCAGAGAAGACTTTTTAAGTTGCAAAATTTGAACATTTTTGGCCCCATGGCGGGGTCAGTTTTGGGCCCAGGAGGTGGTTTGAACAAAATTGAGTCCCCATCACCCAATGTTGATTCTTGGCAAATATGGTTGCAATTGGCCCCCTGTTTCCTGAGAAGCCTAAAATGTGAAATCCTATAGTAACCCTATGGGAAAAGGATGCTATATTTCAGTTCATCAGATTTGGCCTAGTACTTTTGGAGAATTTTTTTTTACTTTCAATATTTGAACATTTTTGGTCCCAGGGTGTGGTCAGTTTTGGACACAGGGGGGGGGGGTTGAACAAACTTGAGTCCCCATCACCCAATATTAATTCTTGACAAATTTGGTTAAAATTGGCCTACTGGTTTCTGAGAAGAAGTCGAAAATGTAAAAAGTTTACGCACGACGGATAAGAACGGATCGCAATAGGTCACCCAAGTTTACTCAGGTGACCGAAAAACGTACGCAGAGATACACATGTAAATAAAAAAGCTGTAAGTTGTAAAATCATTACAGAAATCAAGGCACTAGGCATGAAGATATTCGTCACTTATGGCCATTGAGCGATAAGAGTTCTTTAATATGCCGACACCTTCTGTGACAGGAGGCCTCGTTTTTTTTTCCAACTCATCTGAAGAACAGACACAGCCAACAGCAGTAACAACTGATAAAGGCAATTTAACAACTAAATTCAAGCATATAAGTCTCAAGACATGCTGATCATGTGCAACAGACTACGGTACTGGATGACGTAAACATTATTCCAAAATTGGACATAGACCACAAGAAGAATTAATGATTTAATTAACAAATCATCCTGTCTGTACTTTTTCAAGATTCCATTAATGACTTCCTTTGGTGAGCGTTATCATTTATCATAGTTAGTGAAGGGATAACTTATCATTATGGCCAGAAAATAATTACTGTAATTATAACTACAATTACTGTAATTAAAAGATTCACTTCTTATTCTCGGTCGGCATCTCTGGAACATAATTAGTCATCCTCATCTTTTAGGGACAATTCTTTTACGGTTTATGACTATTACCGAACTTGACACTTTTCTCAGATTCGAAATATAGGTGACTTGATGGGTGCCATGCGTGGAGCAGGAGTTGCTTACCCTTCCGGAACACCTGAACGCTACCCTGGTTTTAGTGGGTTCATGCCACTCTATTTTTAGTTAGGTGTATTTGTGTGTATTTCCGTTTGTAGTGTTGTCTTTTTTTATTTTGGACACGGTATTGTCTGTCGTTGACTTATTTATTTGGAATGTCCCTTGGTATTTTCTACTTCACCCCTATTACATGAACATTAGTTTTACGTTCAGCACAACAAAGAATGACTTGTGATAACATCAGGGATCTGAGACACAATTCCAATGACATATCTGTTATCCAGTTGTCAAGAATAATTACAAGTCTTGCATTTTCTTATTTCTATGAAATATTTTCTCTCTACAGTAGTTGCCATGAAGAAGAAGAAGAAGAAGAAGAAGAAGAAGAAGAAGAAAAACTGGTACAAACACAATATGTCTCCCTTCCAAGAAGGGGATACATAAAAATGTCATATAAACTTCCACTATCTTGAGATGAAACCCGATGTCATGCAGCGGCCTTTGTCCATTTTCCATTCTAAAGGCTGTGCATAGGTTTTTGTAATCAACTTTCGCACACTAAACACCAGATTGGGTAATGGAAATTAATAGACATCGAATAGAAACCTGGACAACTCTTGATACTCCTGACATCCATCTTTTCCCAAACTGTTGTTGTTGCTGCGTTGTTGTTAAACGTCACACCCAAGAATGTTTCACTCATATGGAGACGTCACCGTGTGCCGGTAAAGGGCGACAAATTTTGCCTATGCTCTGCAATGCTGGCCGTAGAGCAGTGAGGGTTCTTTAACATGCCAACACCTACTGTGACACGGGACCTCGTTTTTTACTCCCTTATCCGAAAGGCAGGGACGGGCAACAGCGGAGTGGCGCTACCCGGATCTTTAGATTCGCAGTTGAACACGCTAACCACTTGGACATGGAGGCCCCTTCAAAAACTGAAAAGCCATTATCTATAACTATTGTTTGTCAGTTGATGAGTCCAAAATACAGAGAACAGTCCAGAATGACAAGTATTCTTTACAAGAAGAATGCAACCATCCTTAAATGATTAAATAAACACATCAAGTTAGATGTCCAATAAGTTCTACGAAAAAAAATGTTGAGGATTCGAAGGGGAAATTCAAAATTAACAAATCGATTTACATGGCCAAAACAATGGAGATAATATTACAAACTGTATTCTACAAAACAACACATAAGATTGAAAATAATGGAACAGGAATTGCACTAAATACCAGGGGTGAGTTCAGGTGCTCTGGACGCGTAGGTAGCTCCTGCTCCAATCATGACACTCATTATGTTTTCTATGTCTGGAATTTAGGAATAAGTTTTATCTAAAACAATAAACAAACAAAACAAAATATGTTCCAGTCATCAGATTTTTATTTCCTGGAAATTGTGAATATCTGTATCTGTCTAAAAACTTTAATGTGTAACAACAAACTTCATAACTGCTCGTATTTAATAAAGCATAAATTATTTAACATAGTATATCTTACTTCATAAAAATTTGGATATAATTAATTTTAAATTGACAGATTATTAACTTTTTTTGTCATGAGAAGTAACTATTTTCAATGAATGTACAAAATATTCATATTTAGAAATCACTGGATTATATTTAAGTGATTTTAATCATAAGATTTCTTGTAAAAAGGGCTTTGGTAGCCAGATATATTTTTGATACTACTCATTCCTTGGATACAAAGTAGCTCTCTCTCTCTCTCTCTCTCTCTCTCTCTCTCTCTCTCTCTTCTTTAAGAACACCTCCATTTGAATTCATCACAGAGTCCTATTTTGGGGGAAAACCAGTTCAAATAAACTTGTTTGTACTCCAAGCTCGCAGCAGTCATCAAATCTTCATGAAACGACCGTTTTCTATGAGTTTTACTCATCCAAAGATTATCGGAAGATATACTCATTTTGTCTATTGAGCCAAAATTGTTAAATCAGTCAAAACTGGTAATTTGAGAATAGAAAAATAAATATCACTTCATTTAGCATACAAATATTTATCTTAAAATGAATAAATTCACATGACCCTGTTAATACTAAATGACCCTGCTGATACTTCTGATACTTATAAAAAATACAAGTCCTAATAAATATGACAAGATGGGGATAAAATGGCCTCAATGTAGAAAACAACTGTAAATCCCTTATAGGATGGGACCAGGTGTCAGGAAGGAGTCATGCAGGGTCCCCTGTTGGCTCACTTGTCACAGACATTCCAGGGAAATCCTACAAGCTCAGTAAAATATTGATGTTGGTTAAAAAATGTCATGTGACCTTGACCTGACTAGCTAAAGGCAGTCATTACAAACAGTTGTGTTCCAGAATATCATTCTTTACACTAATGAAGTCACATGACTCTGTTAAGTAAGATATTGCACTTCCAAGTTCCTCCCTCATTCGTCTGTAGATCTTGGCACTGGTTGCTGATCCATGTTCAATATGACTTCTGCTAATTACACAATCTAGCACCATACTAAAGACCTGTAATTAGCCACTATACCTTGTTTGTTTTGCAGCTGTATTACACCATTGATAAACAGTCTATCAGTCACATGGTGGAGTTCGTACATACTAACACTATTAGCTCACCATCAGTAGACTGTACATAAACAGGGGCAATATCAGATTATCTATCTGTTTTGTAGAAGCTTCCAGTAGTGCTGTAAGGATGACTGCTAGCACTGTATCTGGTGTCAATGTGTACACTGAAATAAACAAACAGGTCAGTACAGTTCAAAACAACAAACAACAAAAAGGAAAATCTTCAATTTCAAAGTACTCATGAATATCAACTTCAGCGGAGTTGGTCTATAACAAAGTCCAGGGGGATTGACTATTGACTTCGTTATAGGCATCCTTCGTTTTAAGCATCAGAATTTA
>JACSZP010028968.1:0-20543 GCA_016161895.1 Pinna nobilis
CCCCCCCCCCCCCCCCCCCCCCAGCCATGGAAATGTGGTCTATACAGTAGAACCTGTCTAGAGAGACATTACATTGTATTGTAGATCAGTAGACCTACCTGAATTGAGAACTGAATCAAGCAAAAAATATGTTTAGTTGAAATCAGCACTAACACTCGACATGTCAATGTTTTATCAGTATGACTGTCATTGACATATAATGTACATCTATATTGACAGTACTAGAGGTGCAGAGTCAAGAGATAACTTAAATTGATCGCCTGCATATAAGTCAATAGAACAAAAAAATGGAGAAGTTAATTTGTACAGGTAAAATATGTTATCAGTACTGGTAGGCTACATGTACTGTACCCTACAATGTAAACGGCCATTCAAATTTCAGTCTAACCTAGCTGCCTTAGCGACCCACTGAATTAAGGGACTACCTGTCTTATGTGACCTGAATGTACAAGTTCCAAAAATGGCTTTTTCCGACTTCAATCACCTATATTAAGAGAACACCTAGCTGTCATACGTGTAGGATGGTCTCTTAAAACTCTGGTTAGACTGTATTAAGGCCTACCTACATGTACATGTAAATTTGCAAGGAATGTCAAGGTTCCATGGTACAGTGCTCGCTTTCTGAGCAGGAGGTCACAGAGCCTCATGCAGCTGGGGATTATTTGCCTTCACTGTCCTTTGACTGAGCCAGTAATATTCAGGCATGGATCCAGGATTTTTTTCCAGGGGAGGGAGGTTCAAACTTGTGGTAAGAAAAATTCCAACCCCATTAATATATAAGCATCATTGATCAATGTTTTTATATATACTTTGTCAAGTTCGGGGGGGGGGTCAAGAACCCTCTCTAGATCTGCATATGAATATCCGTGATCCTGTGTCCATGTCAGCATGTCAAAGCCTTTTTTATCCTCAATGCTCTATGACCAGAATTCCTGAGCTAATTGGGCCAAAATTTCATTAATTCTGTCTTTCTAATGAGATAATCAACATCCCATTAATCCCATATGTCACAGTCAGTGGTTGTAGTACACGGACATAGGCAAAATTTATAGGCCTTCACTAGCAGATCGCCAGATATTGACCTACATTGTATAGTATCCGTGTAAGTGAAAGCAGAGACGTACATGTATATAAAACATTATATACGTCTCAGGTGAAAGACTCATACGTTACATACATCCCTGGTTAAATACGTTTAACTCCCATGTTCCAGAAATTGCTCCTTGAAATGAGTTCTATTTTTAGTCCCGCTTACCACCCCACCCCCAGTAGTTCCTATTTAACAGATTTTTATAGCTCTATGACATTCGCCTTCAGCTTTTCTCCTGTTGTAGCCATATGAAAAGTTAGCAAAACAGAATGGCTAGATAACTTCATGGAAGATGCCCTTGGGCTTAGATACAGGTACATGTACATTCACTCACTGACTCAGCACGTAAGGCCCCTTGTTCAGTGTGCTTACCTGGCGAAATTCTTTCTCGAATTGTGCATCATTTTCATAGACAACGTGCGTGTTGTATTGTTTCAAGTAGAAGTTACGAGTGTAGAAACATCGACAGACATAATATGACTTTTCAAACGTATCCATATCCCTTAACATCAACCCTCTTCCTTACTCAGTTCGGCTACTGACAGTACTGTTGTCGGTTTCACTTTGCAGATGATTTGACGTTCGTAAGCTCTCTTGAATTACCAATTCACGAACGACACCGTACTGTTGTTCCGAAAGTCAATGTTTACAGATTTATCAGGACGGGCGTTGCAGAGAGAATTCTCCAAGACGAACTGGTAAACTTTGGGTTCTTTGGTATTCTGAAAATGTGTATTTATCATTCCTGTGATTTGAATATTCTATTGTTCAGTAGTCAATACTAAGTGGGCTTTTGCTAAAGGCCGAATGTAATCATGAATGTAACAAAGTGATCACACTAAAAACCAGCAGGACCTGTGCCAAGATTGGCAAGAAGATAACTTTCCTGAGTTTAGAGTCTAAAGGATGAATGAAAGGAAATTAATAAGTGCCATATTGTATCTTTTGATTGATTTATTTATTTTCTCCAAGATAAAATTTGCAATTAAATTTCCAACTTTTAATGTTTAACTTTCATCTTAAAAAAAGAGCCCCCCCCCCCCCCAAGTTCAATGTGGAACTTCATGCACTGTACATGTAGGTCTACATGTACTTTAAGACTCTGTAGGCTCCTACAAATATGTTGGTCGGAATAAAAGCTCTGTCAATATACATGTACAACACATCTTTACCCAGAAATGAAACTTTTTTTTAACTGTTTCCAAGATTCAAGTTATTGTAGATAAAATTTCCATGGAACATGATGTGTACATGTAGCATATTTGACTTCTGATCGAGAAGTGACGTGTTCGAGCCCATTATTAGCCACGTCACATTTGGCTGTCCCTGTCTTTCAGATGAGACAGTAGAAACCGCTGTCCTGTGTCACAGTAGCCTAGATGTCAGCACGTTTAAGAAACCTCCCTGCTCTACAGCCATAAGTGCTGAGCATAGGCAAAATTTGTCACCCTTCATCAGCACACAGCAACATCTCTATATACATGTATACCTTGGGTCCTCTGTGGCGTAGTGGTAAGAGTGCTTGACTTCTGATTGAGAAGTCCGGGGTTCAAGTCCAAGCCATGTTCATGATGTTGTGGTTGGCTGTCCCTACAATGTATCTATCAGGTGAGACAGTGAAAACCAAGATCCTGTGTCACAGTACATGTAGGTGTTAATTGTCATTTTAAAGATTATTCCCTGCTCTACGACCAGCAGTGCCGAGCATAGGCAGAATTTGGAGCCCTTCACCGGCACATGGCAACAACTCCAACTTTCTACCATTTTTGGAAAGCTACAGATCTGCATTTATCACTTACATATATGTATTTCATACCAATCCTGCATAAAACTCAACAGCATCATACACTTGATTATAATCATGCAATAATCAAATCAGTTTAAGCCACAAGTTACATAATTGAGCTCAATTTATCAATGATGATTTAAGTGAAATACCAACACTAGGGCTGACATGTACATGTTTGATTAATGATTGACGTTTATTGACATACATAATGTATATATCAGTTTTGTTCACTCTTAATGTATCCTTATTTCAGATTTCCTATCTTGAGACATCCCCCAGCTTCACATGTAGCAATGGAGGAATCCTGGCAATCAAGAAAAAATGTGCTGCAATGTAACAAGTACATGTTACTCAACAAAGTTTCATGCGATGTGACCTTTCTTTTGGGATCCGGAAAGGCGGAAGTATCCGCGCATCAATATGTCCTCATCAGTCGCAGTCCAGTATTCTACGCCATGTTCTGTGGAAATTTGGCTGAAAATGAAAAAAGAATATGTCTGCCTGATATTGAACCAAAGATTTTTGAATTATTTTTAAGGTATTTTTCCAATCATTTCTTTGTTAGAGTGTACCCATACACAGATGTGCACATCTATCTTTCAAATATTTTATCGACGATAACTATTTTCACTATTAACGGACTGTTTGCTGTCATGGTTCCACAGCTCCGTGTTCATCTTTGGACCATATGGTAACGGGACCGGGTTGTAGGTTTGAGCCGTGCATGTGTGGATGCAGGAATTTTTTTTCCAAAGGGTTCAAACTTGTGTCTAGAAAAAAAACAACCCATCTAAGCATCATTGAGCAATGATGGTATAAACTTTGCCAATTCCAGAGGGTCCTGACCCCCACTACACCCCCCCNNCCCCCCCCCCCCCCCCCCCCCCCCCCCTCCCTCTAGATCCGGCCATTCCTTGGCATCAGCAGCAAAATATGTAGCTTGTACTGTCCTTTGGATGAGACAGTAAAAACCAAGTTCCCATGTCACAATAGATGTTGGCACGTAAAAGAACCCTCATAGAGGATTATGGCTTTAAGCAAGAATCCTGATGAGCCAAATTAGAAGCCCTTCACCAGCATTTTGTAATGTCTCCTTATGAGTAAATTATTCTTCAGCTGAAGTTAAAAAAAACTCAGCGATGTTGAGGTTATAAACAATTCTTGGTTTACTGTATCGCAATTCAAATTTTTCCCTTTGAGTTCAGTTGGTAGATTGGTTTCCTATTTATTTTTTTTATTTTTTTTTTGAAAATTGTAATTAACTACATGTACTAAGCTATTAGGGAGGATCCGGGAATTCTCGTACCGATACTTTCTCGTACAGGGTATTCTCATACCATTTAAAGAAAAGAACAAGTACTCTGTAAAGGGTAGTTTGACACCACATTATGATTTATAATGGTCAAGATGGTAAAAATAAAAAAAATTCACTGTAGATCTAAATGGTTACACATTTTCATGGCATTTCTACCGCCGGGAGGGAAAATTCACACTGTAAAAACATCGACGCCGTAATGGGGGGGAAATGAATCGGTACAAGAATACCCGTTACCATTTGGGACCTCTCCCAAAGGAACTGTTCTTCTATAGTATTGTCTGGTGAGGTATAGTGCCTGAGCTGAAAGGCGAGTGTACTATTGCTCACCAGACAACACTATGGGAGAATTTAACTGTTCCTGAGGGAGAGGTCCATAATAGATTAAGTACATCACATCTCATGTGTGTGTTTTTATCCCCAAGAACAAGAAATAATGAATAGTTTTATATTAACTTGAAACTCTAGTCATAGAATATTGTAATAATATCAACAAATTAAAATCACTTGATCCTCTTGAGTTACTGCCAGTATTATGTCGCAAGATGTTATGTCATGGTCAGAACTATTGACGTCATGTTATGTTTTTACGAGGAACTATACTGGTCGGGGACCAGTTCCTGACTAGGACCAGTACCCGACTGTGGCATCTTTTTTGTATTATGTATATTTCATGACAATATGATTTTTGCTTGAAAGGAGAAAATTGATCAAAGTTTGTATGTCATCCAAAAAAATCTTTAAAAATTGTGTTCTAAATCTCCGAAATCAAACAGTAGTCGGGTACTGGTCCTATCCAGGTACTGGACCTCGACCAGTACCTAGGTATAGTTCCATTGTATACCTAGGTATAGTCCCATTGCTACATATACTAATTCCATAGTCAAGGACAGATGATTTCTACACTAAATAGTATTCACGTCGTTATCCAATGATAAATTAAGAAATTATCATGTGATATATAAAATGCATGTGCAATATAGGCAATGGAAAAAAAATATCTGAAGACTGATCAAACAAAACAACGAATTCCCGCAATGGCAATAAATATATTCGAATCACAGGGTTTCGAGTGAGAAAGATGTGTTACAGTAAACCAACAATTTATTATGGATGGACTAACATCAAGAATGCAATGTTTATTTTTTGTTTTTATTTTTCAGTCCTATTTCATTAGGCATAGCAATACAAATATACATACATCAAATTTTTACCGATATATGATAACCTCCTAAAGAACAAAAGAAATCCAGCCATAATAGGGAGGTGGTCGGTTTATTATAAAGGTTGATTTGTACACAAATTATACTACCAGTACATGTATTGGGAACATCAAAAATGGTCTCTGTAACCAGGTGGTCTGTATATACAGGTTGTCTCTAAAGCAGGTTTTACTACATTGCAGGTATTTGTACTATGAGGATACAACTGTGGTGGACGGTGATTCGGTCATGCATTTAATGTACACGGCTAAAAAGTACTCCGTGGTCGGCCTTGAGGATATCTGCAAACTCTTTCTCAAAGCCAACATCTCGACAGAAAACGTCTGTCTAGTGTTAGAACAGTCTCACTCATTTGATGACAAAGAACTTCAACAGGAATGTCTGGGCTACGTCTGGCAGTACGCGGAGGAAGTTCTCCCCTCCGAAGGGTTCTTGAACCTCTGTACAAACTGCATGAAGACGGTTATTGCTGCTGACCAATTGAAAGCGGATGAGAAAACGGTGTATGAGGTAGCCATGAAATGGGCCGAGAGACAGTGCATGACTAAAAAGCTAGAAAATAATGACCAAAATCAACGAGACGTGCTGGGTAAAATTTTGTACGAAATCCGATTCCCGTTGCTTCCTTTGTCCTACTTTGCAGATAATGTGTCAAAGAGTAATGTATTAACGCAGAGCGAGAAACTTAACATTTATGAATATTTATGTCAATCAGAGCGGTCGGACATAACGTCTGTTGCCCAATTCTCGTCGCGTTACAGAATCAAAAGAAATTTATCATTTTGTCGGAGATTCAAAACCACGGTGGAGAGTAGTGACTGGGTGCAGAAGGGAAAAAAAGATGCGGTAACATTCCTGTGTTCACAACCTATATGGATGCATGGTGTTTCTCTGTATGGGTCACGTGACACTGGGGCCCCTTATGATATTGACATCAAACTCGTCGGTGAGGCCAATAAGGAGTTTGCCAGGCACGGATGCACACAATTCTCAAAGATGAATGAGTCCATGTTTAATGTATTATTCCATAGACCAGTGAAGCTTGCCGTAAATGTGCCCTATACCATCATTGTTACTATGGTAGGGCCCAAAAGTTACTACGGTGAAAAAGGGCGTCGCAGAGTGCATTGTAATTTGGTTATGTTTGAGTTCATGTCCTCACCCCAGAGTTCTAATTCGACTAATGTTTTTACTGGGCAGATACCGGGAATTATCTACTCGCCATGGTTGTAAATACAGTAAAACCTGTTATAACAGACACCTAGATTCAGTGGAAAACCTCTGATTTATGATAATGCATTGCTGTTTAAAGCCTCACACCCACCGTCCCCTGGTCCTGGGTTAAGATACATGTAGATGTGTACACATGCCCTGAACTTTTGATACGGGGCATAACTGGGTTTGTCCCAGCCTTAAGTTACACTTCTATTTCAGACGTAGTACAGACTAAGCTGCCATAGTGACCTGCTAAATTTAAGGACTTCCTGTCTCATGTGACCTGAATGTATGCTTCTCAAAGATGAATTTTCCTTTATAAATCACCTGAATTTAAGAGACTCCCTGTCATATGTGACCATATTTCTCATGGACAGTCTCTGAAAACAGGTTTAACTGTACAGCATGTATCTGTTTTAGATAAGTGAACACCTCCCCCACCCCAAACATAACCATGGACATAGATGTACAGGTAGATGCCGTAAAAGCCACAGAGTGCATACATTTAATTTTTTCTCTAACTTGAATAAGCAGTTAGTCTTTGTACAATCAGCTGCAAGTTTTAGTTCACCTAGACAAAAGTCTAAAGAGCTTATACCATAGCCTACCCACTGATGTTTGTTGGAATGGTTATCACTTTTTGGAGTCCATTGGAAAAACTTCAACCTGGGTTATTTGAAAAGATGGGTCTTTGATATTACACATACATGTATACAATAGACTCCTCATTTCATTTAGGGCTTTTTTCTAAGGCCATGTATTTTATCTAGTGACCTTGGACTTTGGCCTATTTTTGTGTAACCAGCGGCATCTTGTCATCTAACAACTCTTATTCTTTGACCTCTCCTTGGACTCCATCTCAGAAGACTGAAATTTTATGCAGTCACTAGGGTGGTCTTAAGAGCAGGATTCTGTTTCACCTTTTCAGGAATATATTTTTAGTCTCCCATCAGTGAAACACTTCAAACCCAATGACTTGGTCAACATCACTGTGCCTTTTGCCTTGGTATGAGGGCCAAAAGTTTGGCCCTGATTGCAATGCTTAATACTTATACAGGTACATGAGTATAATGGAAAGGCTGAGCTTACCCAAGAGCAAATTTCTATGTCACAAATATGAGTATTTTCTTGTACAATTTCATGTGCATTCGTAACTTTTATACTTTGTTTTTTTTAGAAATGTCTCTAGTGCCAAAGATCTGTATTCTTTTTCTCAAATTGTATGAAATGTGAAGTGGGCAGTGTGGTTGCAATATCTCATTGTTTAATGTCTCACTGAGTATTTTACATTAAGATGTACTGTATACAGGGAAATTTTTGCCCCCGTTTTATTTTCGCCCCTTTCGCCCCAATTGTCAGTGGGCGAATTCAAAACTGGGCCAATTTGAAATGATTAATTTTTCAAATAGAATTATGACAAGACTGGGCGAATTTAAAATGGGGCGAAACTGTTTACAAGAGCATTAGGGCAAAAATAACACGGGGCGAAGATAATACGGGGCGAAGATAACACGGGGCGAAAATAACCCTGTATACAGTAGATCATATCCATGAATGCCGGTGAAGAGCTGCAATATTGGCCTATGCTCGGCACTTTCGGCTATTGAGCAGTAAAGGTTTTCCTAGATGCCACTACCTACATTGTACACAATGTACCATGACAAGGAACACACATGACAACCACATGACATTCACAACCACATGACAAGGAACTTGGGTTTTTACTCTCTCTCATCCAAAGGACAAGAAAAGCCAGTTGCTTCTAATTAGCAGCTGGAACTTAAAACCTCACTTTGAACTTTAAATTTTCTTTAATTTTTACAAGATATAGTATAGATTTTTATTACACATGTTTATATGTACTGCACTTTATATTTTTGAAGTCACAAATTGAAGTATTACCATAGGTTTTAATGTATATAATAATTAATGTGCAATTTTATACAATCTTATTTTTGTCGTTTGTAGTTTATTTAAAATATATACATGTAGCTTTTGAAGTCACTAATTGTAGAAGTTTTGCATTAGCAATATTTGTGCCAAAGCTAAAGATGTGAAAATCTATTTTTGTTGTTTATGCAATCTTGATGTTTTGCTATTTGTTGTTTATTACTTTATAAATGCTTTTTTTAGCTTTACTCTTGTATTAGCGGGACTCTGTGGCCGAGTGGTTAGCGTGTTCGACTTCGAATCGAAGGTTCCCGCAGCGCCACTCCGCGGTTGGCTATCGCTGTCTTTCGGATGAGACAGTAAAAACCGAGGTCCCGTGTCACAGTCACACGGTGACGTCTCCATATGAGTGAAATATTCTTGAGTAGGACATTAAATAACAACGCAACAACAACAGCTCTTGTATTAGCAACTCTTGCAGTTTCCTTATGGTACTAATTCAAGTAAATCGCTCAACTTATGCCCGATTTGGACGGTCATGTGATGGTCAGTTTAGACAATCATCTACATGTACATGTAATGGCATTATTCTTTTAGTACCAGAACATGTCTTGAGTGACCACCTGTTTTAACTGGTTGTTTGTATTGTTGTTTAACGCCCCACTTAAGAATCTTTCACTTATATAGAGAAGTCACAGTATGCCAGTGTAGAGCAACTAATTTTTGCCTATGCTTGGCACCTATGACCATAGCACAGGGAGGGTTCTTTAATGTACCTACACCTACTGTGACACGGGTCCTCAGTTTTTATTTGTCTCATCTGAAAGAAACAGACAGACAACTGCAGCATGCCTCAGATTCAAATCCATAGCCTCAAGATCAGAAGGCTCACCAAAAGGCCACAACGGCCCCCTTCTGCTTTGAGACACCACTTATGATAAAATAGACATTTTTTTTAAGTAACCATATAGATAAATCATGAGAAACCACCTGTCTTGAATGATCACACCTTCATGGCAGAAGGGGCGGTCTGTCAAGGCAGGTTCCATAGTACATGTGTATGTATGTTTCTTAATCATTGTTGATTGGTAAAACAGCAATCTGTAGTGTAGTTTTGAGATGTACGCCAACGGTACTGGTATTTCAAATATTGATTATCAGAATTGCCAATCTTGAAAAAATTTTATGGGGAAGATTTCTCAATCTCATGAGGGAAACTCAAATTTTACAAAGAATTGATAGGAAAAATAAATGATTTTCATGGGGAAGTATGCATTTTTTCATAAAAAATGCAAAATTTTACATAAAAGAAGAATTTTATTTGAAAATTAATGCTTTTCATGGAAAATATGCGTTTTTTCATAAAAAACAAATATCAGAATTTTACAATGAGAGTATTTCTTTTTATGGGGAGACTCGGCAAGTATGAATTATCATTTTGCAATAAATCAAAACTGTGCTCATAAGTCTGTTAGTCAAATGCCCGAAAGAATGCTGCAATAACAGTACTTGTATAAGTCAATGCAGAGTTTAATTATTTACCTCTAGTTTTTGAAGTCACAAATTGTAGAAGTTTTTATGCTTTAGAGTCTAGCAATAGCAATTTACATGTATGTGCCATAGATATAGTGTGAAAAAATTATTTTGTAATTTATGCAATTTTGTTGTTTTGCTATTTATAGTTTATTAAATAAATGTGTTTTTTTTATCAAACCTTCAGTCTTGTTGTACAGATAAAATATATAGAAATAACAGAAGTTTTAATTCGCCAAAAGGGCAATGTTCAAGTACTAGAGCTGGGCACCATAAAATTTAAGAATTTGCACAAGTCTGAGAATTTTTTCAACTGCATCTTCTCGGCCAATCTGGGCTGGGCTTCATAAATCTTATGAATTTATTTTAAGTCTGAAAATCTTCTCAAATCCAGCATATCCTGAATTTCGATTTGCTGGGAAACTGAATTCAACATCTTAAGTAAATTCTCAAGGTTTATGGTGTCCAGTCCTGAATTCAGGATCAGTATGAGTTGAGTAAATTCCCTTAAGTAAATTTTCTATTTTCATATGGTACTGACCTTAGTATGATTGAGACTGGAGAAATAAGAACCTCTGACAATTCAGAGGGCGTATCAGGTGTCCTGGAGGAGTTAGCTCCCCTGTTGACTAGTCATACCCACTGTTTGTACAATGACTATGTACATCTGTAGTCATTCTATTGGTTTTATCTGCACTGGAAATCGTTTAGCTTTTCATCTCTCCTCAGCACGGGTTTGATCATTTTATTTCTTGGAAGTTGAATATGTGAAAAAGTTTTCCAGTTTACTTGCAGATTCCTGGTGGTCTCTTTCTTGGTACATTTGTAGCCAGGTTCTTTCCTCCACCAATAACATGCACGGATCTAGAGGGGGTGCGCCCCCCCCCCCCCCCCCCCCCCCCCCNNACGGATCTAGAGGGGGGGCGCCCCCCCCCCCCCCTGAATCCGCAAAGTATATACCAATATTGGTCACTTATGCGCAGATTCTCATTTAAACAGGGTCAAGTTTTTGCTTTTTACAAGCTGGACCCCCCCCCCCCCCCTTGGAAAAAAAAATCCTGGATCCGCGCATGAATAAAAACTGGCCACCCTTGACTATATGACTGAAAGTTGATCATGTGTGATCAAAAACACATATTTTGTATGCATCGCTAAATCGTTATAGCCTATCTTTAACAATTGATGAGAATCGGTCAAGGCTTTGTTGCATCAGTGGTGTAATTGTATTTTTCCCGTCCACTGGACCAGGTCGTTGGTTGCTTGCATGACTTCCCACTCTAGAATCTTTCACTTGTATGGAGACAGGCCTAAGCTCGCGGATTTAGCACTAACAGTCATTATGGAGTGAGTGTTCTTTGTCGTGCCGACACTTACTGTGACACGGGGCTTCACTGAGATTAGACTTGTCTCATCCGAAGGGTAGGAAAGGCCAGCAAGTTGTCACCGCGGATTCGAACCCGTGACCGCATGTCCAGAAGTCGAAATACATTAATCACGGAGTTACAGCGGCCCTCGGGTGAAAACTTACATGTATATCAAAATGTCCTTTACTAATTCTTTTGTTTTTTTTTTGAGGAATTTAAAAAGGAGAGAAAAGTCTTTAGCATAGGTAAACATTTCTGAAGCATTCATAGTGTTTGATAGAGGTACGTACAATAGCACTTGTCGTCATTTGCGTTACACTATAATCATGATGCAGGAAGAATTTTTCCTTCGGTCCAAGATCGACAACTCTGTCAACATTATAGTTTTACATGCTTCTAGTTCTACTCTTCTCGACTCTAAATTTTTAATGATGATGTTGAACCAAAATATAGGCTACTCCGAATTGGAAAAATTTCATCGTACACGACTAATTATAAAAACAACTTTAAAATGCATGTTTTACCTGTATTCTTTATGTTGCATGTACATGCATAATAAGAAGGCAACCGAAATTAAAATTCAAAACATATCGTAAAAAGTCGATTCGGTTCTAACATAACGCTTGTTGGTTTTGTACCTGCACAACCCCCACCCCTCTCCCCTGATTTTGAATGTTATTTGACGACCCAATGAATATACATGTAGTTCTATCATATATAGAGACGTCACTGAAACATGCGCGGATCCAGAATTATTTTCCAGGGAGTCGATCTTGTGGCAGAAAAAGCATATATAGGCCGATACATGTAGTAACTCAATTTTTTCTCATAAATCATGATGGTATAATTATGTTTTGCAAATTCCAGAAGGCCCCCCCCCCCCCTCTAAATCAGCGAATGTCGGTAAAACGCTTTGAACATTGGTCTTTGCCACCGAGTAATGAAGAACCCTTTAGTATTGTGTCAACCGGGACTCGAACCCAGCACGCAATGACCTGAAGTTACGCATTCTACTAAGCACTTCCGGTCTTTATACGAATCACAGCTCGACTCTCTTTTCAATCTATGAAAGAAACGTCTTAGATATCATTTTCGTGCCAGTAAAATTTTCAGTATTAAAAATATGACTCACGTTAAAGAAATCCTATCAAATCGATTTATCATATGTAGCATATCATATACTGATAACACGTTAGCACCCCAGCATCATATCGTGTAATATTTATTTTATCAGTTTTCTAACTCAAATAGTTCATATTCTAAATTTAGAATCAATTTCGTAATGATGTCTGGACCGTGTGATTCCTTTCAGGAGGCACTATGTAGGGAACGTATCCGGAGTTCTAAAGTTTTAAATGAAACTGCAGAAGTACGAATAAATATTCAAAAATCTAAGTCCTAATAAACATGACAAGTTGAAAAATAATAATGGTTTCAACGTGGGAAACAAATGCAAATCCCAAACGGGATGGGCCAGGTGTCGGGAAGGAGTCAGTCGCTCCCCGTTGACATGCCGCAGCCGTCGCAAATGTTCAGCAAAGAAACCCCTGCGAATTTCGCAAAATGTAAATTTTGTTTGAAAATGTTATGTTCACCGACGGTGAGATTTTTTTCGACAAATGATATGTGGTAAAGTATTCGACATTAGACCAAAGAGCTGCGGGTTCAAACCATGCGTCATGCGCGGATCCAGGTTTTATTTTTCTAAGGGGTCGAACTTGTGGCAAGAAAAAATTCAACCATGTTACAAGATAGGCATATTTAAGCATCATTGACCAATGTTTATGTATACTTTGCTAATTTCGGGGGGGGGGGGGGTGGTCGTGCCCCTCCCCTTTCCCTCCCCCTTTCCACATGAGGCGGATGACTTTTACTACGATTCTGATGAGATTGTTAACAAGTGGAGTCCTGAGTCAAAGTAACTGACGGGTGTTTCTACTACATGAATGTTAATTAGTAACGGGTATACATGTACATGTATATCGATATATGAAACTCCTCGTTGGCATTTGGTTGGTTGGTTTGGTTACATTGAGTGTTAACGTCCTACTCAAGAATTGTTCTCTTAAACGGTGAAGTCACTCTATGCAGATGAAGGGCTAAAATTTTAGCCCGGGTCTGGCACTTATAATTATTGAGTATTGAGGGCTCTTTATCGTGTCGGCATCAAGCTAATTGACACGGGACGTCTGTTCTGACATGTCTCATCCAAAGGACATAAAACCAGCGAGGATTCAAACCCACGTCATCCCTCCATTTATGAGTGAAAGATAAATAAGAGTGGTGTTACACAGCAATATCTATTTGCTATGCGGTCAATTGATTATTTTGATACAACCCCGGTCTGAGTTGATGTTCTCCTCAGTAACATGCGGATGTGATTCTGTAAAATACATTATCAGACAAAGTAAATCAGGGGGTCTGCCAGATGGCAAGAGTTGCTGGGAAGATAAAGAAGGACCCAGTAGTGTGTACGTTACATTTTTGTTTTGTTAACATGCTATACGTAGTCAGCACTGCTGGACAGTTATATCGTAAAACGGAGAAGAGCTCATGGAAAACGAAATAATAAATATTCCGAAAACAAAAGCCTCGCATACTACAGCTGAGTAGGCCTATCTTGTAGGACTACCTAATTTTCCTGTACTAATTTTTAATTTCTCAAAAAAATTCAATCAAAATCCATCTCTATAGGATATCCCCTCTTATAAGGTTTCGAGTATTACGTGAACTGAAAGGATTTACAGTGGAATGCATGTTCATTTCTGTTTGTTTGAAAATATTCCAAGAATTTAATGATGGAGATGTAAGATAGGATTGCTGTATATCAGATGCGGGACGTGCGTCCAAAAGGCGGCTATGAGCTAGAAACCCCAGATAGCTAGCTAACACGGAGACAGGCGTACTCAGCAATATACTGTTGTTTCGGAGTTTTTTAACGCCCAACTCAAGAATCGCTCACTCATATCGAGATGTCACCGAATGCCGGTGATACGCGCGTCAATGTTTGACCTTTGCTCAGCACTTAGGGTCAGGGAGCAGCGATCGACTGTCCACGGCTAGATGTGTCAAAGTTCTCTCTCTCTCTCTCGATCTCTCTCTCTCTCTCTCAATAACACAAAACTCACGCGACAAGCTCAAACGAATCAATTAATCTGTCACTATTTACATGTAAGTGTAAAATGACAGTTTGAATTGGTTAATTGAATAATTCAACAATCCTTAATTCACACTCTCTTAATTTACCTAGTATCCTATAATGTATATATACTCGTGTACCTACATGTATATATATACCACAGTCCCGTATATCTAAATTTAGTACGTGTAGAATCTCGGTTCAAGATAAGCATTGACTTTTCAAAATGTTTCAAGCTCAAGCATTTGAGATAAAATGCTCTTTGCGTACGTGCTACTTCAGAGAAAAATTCCACTGAAATTTCAAATCGGCGTTTATTCAGCTGGTATAAGCCTATATGTATAATATCAAAGGGGGAAAGACGTTTCCTTGTATCAAACAGTTAATACACAAGTGCAAAGTACGTATAATATTGCAGGCTGTTATACTGGCTCGACATTGCGCTATAGCAGAAGCTTGCAAGCCAATCGGCTCTTTTTTTAAATAAATGTTGTGGGAATTTTTATCGATCTATGAATAATACTACATGTACGTCTGCACTTAGAGCTGTGCAGACTTTTCGCGAGAGCGGACGTGTATTGTGACTGCAGTCCGCTATGTTTAACACAGTCGGTGATATTAGTTCCTATACGCGTTCACGTATTGCTGTGGGAATTGATTACGTCAACGAAAATGTGTCCATTTCAGATTCGCGGATTTGATCGAACTTTAATATCAATCCCGGAACGTCAGCAGGTATGAGATCGATTATTTTTTAAATGTCTTAAGGTACTTACCTGAACGATGGTCACGTGACATGACGACACGCCTTAAGGTGTCAATGTTTATATGGATATGAGCACAAGATGTTTCGTACCCATACCTCGTGTTGGGGAGTTGTGTGTGATACTAGGGATTTATAATTTTTATTCCGTGTGTGGATTTATTTGGGGTCGACTACGAACATGGAGTTTAATCTGATACGTGGATGATAAAATTCACATTACTGTGCGAGCTCATGCATGATTGTTTATAGGTCAAAAGAGATTTTATTCAATACATTCATGTATAAATCGTTTGACATTTCGGAAGGCTAATGCGCTATTCGTATTATTCAAAAGCCAACTTCGTCATGTAAAATTACAAGGGGGGTATAAGACGGTTACCCCTCGTGGGTAAGCCTACCCAGCCGTGTTTTGGTTTCTTTACACGTGCTATTTTAGCGGTGTTAATTTCTTTATAAGATATAATTTTCCTGGGGTCAATTTCTAACCCAGAATGGAATCCCCAGGGACAGCACCGAGCAGTACCCTTTTGGTACTGCAGCTAAAGTCCTTGGTGGCTTTCAAATCCAACGATGAATACCTTTATGCCATGAAGGAGGATCTAGCGGAGTGGTTCATGTGTCTTTATCAACTGGATATTACTGTGGATAATTTCTTCGAGATTTTAGACACCGGAGTGATTTTGTGTGAACATGCCAATAATGTGAAAAACTACGCTTCTGAACAGAAAGCTCTGGGGAAATTAGCCATCATTCAGTCGAATTTTGTGAGGGGGATAAAAATTCCGGAGTATGAGGTCCAGTTCAAAAAGGATGCGAGGCCCCAGACCTTCATTGCACGTGATAATATTTCCAATTTCATTACATGGACCAAAAATGTGGGAATTCCCGAGGTCCTTACTTTTGAAACGGACGACCTCGTGTTGCGAAAAAACGAGAAAAGTGTTGTGCTGTGTTTGTTGGAGATTGCAAGAATCGGTGCCAAACTTGGGATGTTGGCGCCCACCCTTGTTCAAATGGAGGAGGAGATAGACGCTGAGATCGAGTCCGGGGAACCCCCGCCCCAAATCATAACATGTGATATTAGATCCTTGGATGAAATGGTAAGTACACAATGTAGATAGACATACATTCATTTAATGATGGTACTACATTTGTAACATCCCCATAGCAATTCATTTTAATTATTGATAGCCGGGGCCTATTTAACATTCCCTCGACGGTTTGGCGACAGGCACATGTACATGTAGGCCCTTTCCAATTTCCATTATATGTATAAGAGAAAATAATATCTCGTATACACTACATATTATTCAATAGATTTACATGTACATGTATCTTCGCATTGAACCCCCCCTCCCCGTACCGCCCGCAAAAAAAAAAGAAAACAACAATGAAATACTGCATTACATGTGTGATATAAATAGGGCCTATACTTGTGGCCACCTGTCATGCCTGTGTGAGAAAACTCTGACGGTTTACGTAAGGGTTCGCATTAAAAAAGTATGTCGGAATACCGGGGACCAGAAGGTCGACTACTAAATGTATTTAAATTTGGATGTACTGTGGCCTAAAGCGACAAGTCGACATATCTGATTAAGATGTGTAAAATTTATGATCACAAATGTGCGATATGTTTCTACATAATGATATCTGTAGGTCTGTATAGTATTATATCAACTTCAAACAACATACACAATCACAAAGAGAGGAAATACTATGCGTGAACTTTGACATTCGTGCAAATAATTATAAGCAATTTTTTGCTATTCCATTTTTCAACTGATTTGCAGACGACAATTTTGTCGTCTGCTTTAGTTTGGTATGCACGAGCATGCATCACACATGTACATATTTTCCACACAAGGCCTAGGCTACTTTGCTTGTCTGTGTTACAACTGTAATCTGACTGTATGTGGATTTAAAAGAAAAAAAATCTGATCCGAAGTTGTAAGAAAGCAAGAGCTAAGTGGTTAACCCGTTTGTGCTGAGTTGTACTTTTGAAAACAAATTATCAAGTTCATTTTCATCTATGGAAACATTAAACTTACATGCACTTCAAGATTTCTTAAATCTCTCTCGATCTACAACGCTAGCTTAACACTTAGACAAGTGTCTCTCAATCCAACCTCTTTCTGTTTATTTTCATTTAAACCTGATATGTATACACTGACTTAGTTTTTTTTACTTACCGGTACTGTGTTGAGTCATTGCACATAAGTAAAAACTGAACACACAAATAAAACACGCACGTGTACAGTTTTATTTAAGGTGATTGTTTGAAGAGGCTACCAATCAGAAGTAGGCATAAGACATGTCTACTTAAATTTTTCATAAGATTTAATTCCGACCTTGTTAACGTTTTCACAATGGAATTAAACTGAATTCAATATTTACTGACGGGGAAAATAATTTATTCTGAGAAAATAATGGAGACGAGGACATGGGAATCTCTCTCCCTCTCTCGCACGAAGAAATAACATACCATGATGTATTTTGAAATAAATGTACATCAATATATTATTGCATGTTTCATTTAAATGTAAACTTATGCAGACTAGGTTAAGATCTATATGTGGATGCATGTCACCCGGTTAATGGCTCTACCAAAGCGTAGGCTACATGTAGGAAAGGAAAAGCTCACTTGGAAAAAAATGAAGAATGGAGGATAGGGGGGGGGGTAGAGCGAACTGTCCGTTGTTACTTAAAGTATCAATTTCAAAATTGTTTCTAGGGTCTAAAGATCGCCCCTCCTTACCACTACACCCCTGTTCCCCTTTAACCACAGCTATTGAAAGTCTACTACAACCTTTAATTAATGTATCAATACAGCTAGTGTAATGAAAACAGCCACAACAAACGTGGTCGTCTTTGAGTAACCGCTCTCATGTGAACGTGCTACAAACAAAACACAAACTGCTATAAGATATGATCTCCTTCCACCACTATCGTTTTCATTTCTAATTTGTTGTGACGTGCTGTTGTTAAACGATCCGCTAACCGAGGAATATTTCACTCAAACATCAGTGCATGGAGTCCTCATAATGTATTGTATATCTCCAAATATTGGCCTATACTCGGCACTCGTAAAGGTACGACCATTGAGCAATGGGCTAGGGTCTGTATAATACTTACACCGATTCTGACGTCAGACCTTGATTTCCAACCAAGACCCGCAACCCTTGTTTAAAATGCCGGACAAAGGACTGATAAGTTGTTATCTAAAAGCTACATATATGTATGTTGCGGGTCCATGCCCTACAACCCCCNNCCCCCCCCCCCCCCCCCCCCCCCGGCGCACGAGGCGAGTGGCCTGGAGGTGCATACACTGAGGTAGACTTTCATGTCTAGCTACCTATGTGTGTAGACAGTGATGCTTTGTAGTAGCTATAATTGTTTATATGTCGCTTGTCATGATGTAGAGTTATGTCTTGTAGACCTGTCTGTAGTTCTCACCTCACCTACAGTTAGGTACATTTTGTACATGTACATGTATTGGGAAATTGTGTAGTATTATATGGCATGTACCTAGTACAGTAGTAAATAAAAATGTCATCTTTAGGTTTAGAGGGTTCAATGATGAAATTTCAATTAACAATCACCATACTGAATATTTCAGAGAAGCAAGAAAGACCTTCAACTAAGCACACACAAAAAATGTCATCTTTCACATTTAATACTTGCTTATGCATTTTATACAGAAGGGAGGGTGAGGGGATGTTTCGTGGCCGAATCAATGGCTACAACATTGCTCTTAAACCATTTAGTCTTTCACTTCTAGTTAACGAAGTTTCCCAAGTTTACTTGCGGAAAGTCGGTCGACTCGTCCAGGGTACATATGTACTAAACCGGATTCTCTCCTCCAACCATAGGTATATGTAATGACTGTCTGGTACCATATGATTGACGGATTGTCGGGTGTAATATGAAGCATACCAGACATTAATATAGAGCATCTCTCTCTCTCTCTCTCTCTCTCTCTCTCTCTCTCTCTCTCTCTCATAACCATATGTGATTACAGTACCACACATATAGCCAGGCCATTTGACACTTATTGATGTAGTAAATCTAGATATTTCTATTTGTACAGTACGTACACCAATCGATCCAATATTGTCACGTAAAACTCCCTGATTGGAGAACGTTACGAGAGAGTGTTAATGATATCTATGTAAAAGCGTATCAGGTTTATCAATGCAATCTTAACAAGGTCGAATTGCGTACACGTTTTCAGCGAAAGCCGAATAAAGATCTATATAGGTTTGCAAGGTAGATTGATTAAGGCTAGGTGATTACTCTATAAATATTTTTGATAACATATCTTTTATATAAATTTACATCCAGTTAACGAAGTAAGTCTGCTCCCTTCTCATACATGTAACAAACACCGGGAAAGGGGGAGGGGGACTTTTTCGCTTTTTCATTATGATGGTCAACCAATATTTCTAATGCTAATTTTATTTAAAAAAAAAAAGTCCACGAATTTGGAAATGCATGGTTATAGCCATTTGCTTAAAACACAGTTGGTCACAATTGATTTGTGCAGTTATTTCCCATGATTATTGTGTAATAATGTAAGAAATAAAGTACTAAGTGTGTTATTACTTTTAGTTGCTTATTAAGTAATTTCAGTTCAACTAAAATTAATTAAATAAATGAATAAATGAAATTACATATAACTTAGGCCTATGCCACAGTCTTGACAGCTAGCTATAGAATCTACATGTAGTTGTGCCTTTGATTTCAAGTACTTCCTACATGTACGTTTTTGCGTAAAGGGAGAAAAAAATCTCTAAAAATAGTGGCGAATAACAGTGTTGTTAAAATACGATATCCAGTAAAATGATTTATATCTTCAAGGCTTTTTTGCGGACGAAAACCACGCCCCTCTGAATTCATTTGTTGATAGACATGGAATTACCCCGTACACGGCGTGTGACTAGCATTGTTGGTCGTATAGTTGTTTAACGTTCCACTCAAGAATATTTCACTTACATGGAGACGTTACCGTGTGCCGGTGAAGGGCGTATATAACCGCGTTCCCACCGTGGGTTTTGCACAAGTAGGCCTATAGTCTCTCGCGCTATTTACGTCCGGCGTGCGCCAAACGCTGCGAATGGTCGCACCGGCGCCGCTATATAAATCGCGCCCATAATGTTGAGCTACTAAAACTGAAAACTGAAACTTCCACTAAATTCCAGATCTAGATATCGAAATCAAAT
>JACSZP010028973.1:0-11527 GCA_016161895.1 Pinna nobilis
ATCACTACACTGTCAAGTGTGAACTAGTGGTACTGATCACTACACTGTCAAGTGTGAACTAGTAGTACTGATCACTACACTGTCAAGTGTGAACTAGAGGTACTGATCACTACACTGTCAAGTGTGAACTAGTGGTATTGATCTCTACACTGTCAAGTGTGAACTAGTGGTATTGATCTCTACACTGTCAATTGTGAACTAGTGGTACTGATCACTACACTGTCAAGTGTGAACTAGTGGTACTGATCACTACACTGTCAAGTGTGAACTAGTGGTAGTGATCTCTACACTGTCAAGTGTGAACTAGTTGTATTGATCTCTACACTGTCAAGTATGAACTAGTGGTAATGATCACTACACTGTCAATTGTGAACTAGTGGTACTGATCACTACACTGTCAAGTGTGAACTAGTGGTACTGATCACTACACTGTCAAGTGTGAACTAGTGGTACTGATCACTACACTGTCAAGTGTGAACTAGTGGTATTGATCACTACACTGTCAAGTGTGAACTAGTGGTACTGATCACTACACTGTCAAGTGTGAACAAGTGGTACTGATCACTACACTGTCAAATGTGAACTAGTGGTACTGGTCATGTAGACAATCAAATGTGAACGAGTAGATTGATCATTTTCTGTCAAGTGTGAACTTGTGATACTACTGACAGAGGTGTCAAATGTGAACAAGCAGTACAGCTCACTGGACAAACAAATATGATCTAGTGGTATTGATAAATAGTACATCAAGTGTGAACTATTATACAACCAACAAAAACTAACTCGAGATACTGACCACCAGACAATCAAGTGTAAATTAGGGGTACTCACCACTCATAATTCAAGTGTGCACTAGTGGTAGTAACCACAAGACCACTAAGTGTTAAGTAGAGATACTAAGCACAAGACCACTAAGTGTTAACTAGAGGTACTAACTACAAAATCACTAAGTGTTAACTAGAGTTACTAACCACAAGACCACTAAGTGTTTACTATAGGTACTTACCACAAAACCACTAATTGTTAACTAGAGGTACAAACCACAAGGCCACTAAGTGTTAACTAGAGGTATTAACACCAAGACCACAAAATGTTAACTAGAGGCACTAAATACAAGACCACTGAGTGTTAACTAGAGATACTGACCACAAGACCACTAACTGTTAACTAGAGGTACTAACCACAAGACCACAAAATGTTAACTAGAGGTACTGACCACAAAACAACTAAGTGTTAACTAGAGGTACTAACCACAAAACCACTAAGTGTTAACTAGAGGTTCTAACCACAATACCACTAAGTGTTAACTAGAGATACTAACCACAAGACCACTTAGTGTTAACTAAAGGTACTAACCACAAGACTGCTAAGTGTTAACTAGAGGTACTAACCACAAGACCACTGAGTGTTAACAAGAGGTATTAACCACAAGACCACTAAGCGTTAACTAGAGGTACTAACCACAACACCACTGAGTGTTAGCTAGAGATACTGACCACAAGACCACTAACTGTTAACTAGAGGTACTAACCACAAGACCACTAACTGTTAACTAGAGGTACTTACAACAAGACCACTAAGTGTTAACAAGAGGTACTAACCACAAGACCACTAAGTGTTAACTAGAGGTACTAACCACAAGACCACTAAGTGTTAACTAGAGGTACTTTCCACAAGCCCACTAAGAGTTAACTAGAGGTACTAACCACAAGACCACTGAGTGTTAAATAGAGATACTGACCACAAAACCACTAAGTGTTAACTAAAGGTACTAACTTCAAGACCACTAATTGTTAACTAGAGGTACTGACCACAAGACCACTAAGTGTTAACTAGAGGTACTAACCACATTACCACTAAATTTTAACTAAAGGTACTAAACACAAGACCACTAAGTGTTAACTAGAGGTAGTAACCACAAGACCACTGAGTGTTAACTAGAGATACTGACCACAAAACCACTGAGTGTTAACTAGAGATACTAACCACAAGACTACTGAGTGTTAACCTAAGATACTGACCACAAGACCACTAAATGTTAACTAGAGGTTCTAACCACAAGACAACTAAATTTCAACTAAAGGTACTAAACACAAGACCACTTAGTGTTAACTAGAGGTACTAACCACAAAACCACTGAGTGTTAACACTAACTATAAGACCACTAAGTGTTAACTAGAGGTAATGACCTCTAGACTTCTAAGTGTTAACTAGAGGTACTGACCACAAGATCACTAATTGTAAACTAGAGGTACTGACCACAAGACCACTAAGTGTTAACTAGAGGTACTAACCACAAGACCACTAAGTGTTAACACTAACTTCAAGACCATTAAGTGTTAACTAGAGGTACTAAGTGTTAATTAGAGGTACTGACCTCTAGACCACTGAGTGTTAACTAGAGGTACTAACCTCTAGACCACTAAGTGTTAACTAGAGGTACTGACCTGTAGACCACTTAGTGTTAACTAGAGGTACTGACCTCTCGATAACAAAGTGTTAAGAAGAAGTACTGACCTATAACCAGCAAGACTGACCGCCAGACTTTCAGTTGGGAAGTGTCGGAAATGATCAATAGGTCATCAGATGTAAACTAGAGGTACTGACCGATAGACAATCAAGTTAAGCATGTTAGGCAAATAATTTGGATGTTAACCAGTGACACTGATTACGAGTGTATAGGGTGTGAACATGAGATACCGATCAGTTAATCGTCAAGTGTGAATTAGAGGTGGTCATTAATTAAGAACCTGATATTCTGTCTATTGAGATACAGTGCTTTGTTGATCGATTCGTTAAATTACATGATCAATTCGTTACATTACATGCAACAAACGAAATAATTCGTTATATGAATGTAACTTCAATGATTTATTCGACCAATGGATACATTTTGTCATAGTTTACTCGTTATGTACATGTAACACTGATTTGTTATTGTTATTAGTGATGTCGCTGGTTTTATGAATGTGATCCCCTGGTTTAATACTTTTCTAGATACAATTTGCGTTACTTTTATTTTTTCATATTATGATAAATGCGAGTTTCAGCTTTAATGGTATTCATTATTTTGGTGCATTGCTCAGATTTATTCGTTATATTAAGCAACATCCACACATTTCGTTACATGAATACAACGTCCTGATCAACAATTTATTTCTCACATGTGTCGGTTTGCCTGTAATCCTCCGACAATGAGTTGTCTTCCAACAGTTATAATCCGTAAGTAGTAAGTGAAAGTAGGTCATTCAGTCTATTTTTATCTCCCAGATATTTTCGGATACGAGTGATCTGTCGACTCTATGTTTACAAGGCTAAGGAAGAAAACTGACTTGGTAGGTAACTGTAATGATTGTGTGCAACAACAGAGCTTGATTACATATGTTAATGGATATCAGAATTTCCCATTTACATGTACCTAGACCAACGTTAAAATGATATGAATATCACGGATCGTTCTTATCGACGACAATATAGTGTTTGACCACATTGTGACATGCCTGATTAATCTAAAATACTGTACCACGTGGCTCACAGAATCTAAGTATCGAAGTACACTCGACCATGTTCCTATGGTCTGTGTTGAGTCCTAATCGTTTTTGGAACCCTGTGTATTTTAAAGTGATTTTTCCAAGTACCACATGTATCTTGTTTTGATAAAGGCCTTTTTTCTTTTTGTATTATCATGACGCAGACCCAACAGAATTATATAAAGATTCTAGGCCCAACTCCTGCGGCGTCGTCTCTTTTGTATTTAAAAACTTTTGTAAATGTTATATCAAATGTTCTGATAACGTAAGGAAACTTGTAAACAGTTGATTTAAGATAGGCTAGGCCTACATTATGTAAACTGAATCCCTCCAGACACCTGGTCCCCTTCCGTTCAGAACGCACATTTGTTTTTACGTGTTGACACCGTTTTTGTTTCCAACTAATATTATGACTTGGAGTTTGAAATATTCATTGATACTACTTTGTTCTGTTTTGTTTCGTTATACGTCGCACCGACTCAACAATCTTTCAATTATACGGTGGTGGCCAAATTTCATTGACAGAGGAGAGCATGCGCGGATCTAGAGGGGATGAATTGGCAAAATGTACAATGTATATCAATAACGGTCAATTATGCTTAAATTCTCACTTTAACAGGGCTGTTTTTTTTTCTTTATACAAGTTGGACACCCCCCCCCCCCCGAAAAAAATCCTGGATCCGCGCATGGAGAGTACAAAATGTACACGAATGAGACCACCGACAGTCTGCAATAGCATTTTTATTTATCATTATTATTATTCACCTCTAAGGTAGAATACGGAAAAATAAAACTTGAATTTGAAACTCGGTCCCTTAGCAATTTGCAATGTACTTAAGATGATGGACGAAACCTAAAATTCAGAATTCATCAAACGAAGTAGGCCTGCACACAAAATCAAGAAAACAAAACAGAATGAAAAGTAAAGAAAATTCACTTTAGAACAACAGCGACCCCCCCCCCCCCTAAAAATGGTAGTGAGATCAGGTACCCGGAAAGAGTAAGCATCTCCTGCTTACTGTAAATACAGCAAATTTTTGCGATGTTAAATTAGGCGAATCCTTCCTCTTGTATCTGTTCGCGAGATTATACATTCGTGACTTTGCAGGTAAAGGTAAGGACCCTGTGCTGTGAAGAGTTTGTTTACTTCAGGATAGAATATTCAGCGATACGTTAATTTTCGCGGATAAGTTTTCTTGCGTAATAACGCGAAATAAAATTCTCACGAATAAAACTGGATTAACAGTACTAGCAACTACATATTAATTTATTTGTTGTTCTACAAATTATACGCATTATTCCTTTTCAACAAAACTGATGTACACCACTCCTGAACACACATTTACATTTGATATAGATTAACTCCATTGTATATGTATTCATTTTCTTTTCCAGCTATCCTAAATAATATTCGCGTCTTTCAGCAGGCCATGGCATTTATCATTAAGTTTTTTTTATGATTTTTTTTACCATTGACCTAAAAGGTGCCCGAACCAAAACCGGTTAAAAGTTAAATATTTCAAAATATATTTATCACTTTTATTACATTTCCTATGTATCATATAATTTCGCAATCAAAACCATAGTAGGTGATAGACTAAAATGGTACCAATAGTCACAGAAATTAAACAAAAACGACCAATCACATTCTCAACAATACAGTGGTCTGTATAGATAGGATATATGTGGAGATACAGAGGGTAATTGAAACATCTAAATGCATATGCTTACAGATATAGTAAAACAGTGGAAGTCAACATGTCACATGAACCAGTCATTGTAATCCACGGTGGAGCTTGGGCAATACCGGATAACTTAGCCGAGGCCAGTAAGGAAGGCGTAAAGACGGCGGCTATAAGAGGATATACGGTACTGAAGGCCAAAGGACGAGCAGTGGACGCCGTAGAGGCAGCTGTCCGCTCCATGGAGGATAATCCGGCCTTTGATGCAGGTATATAACATCACAAAGGTGCATTGATCTGCAGAGTTTTACCCTGATTTAGACGTCAAGTCTACTTTTTTAATTTAAAAGAAAATTGCCTTAAATACTCTAACGAGTATTGTAACTTTTACCCAATTAACATAACTCATTATTTACGTGTAATTTGTGCCCAAGAAAATTTGGGATACATGAAAATGCGACTTGTATTTTAGCAAGTCTAAATTCGCGAATGTTCCGCGAATTTAGGCAAATATTTATGTCAGGCGAAATGTGAAGGTGATTTACATTAGATGAAAGATGCTAAAACATGATCAAACTGCTTTTAAGCGAAATGCTCCAAACAATTGGCCACAGAGGTCCCTTTTCTAAAATAGTATTACTTACATGTATATCGAAAGATATCTATAGAGAAAAAGTTCACCGTGATATAACAACAGGAAAAAATGTATTGTTTACATCATCTCTGTGGAAGGATGCGACACAATTTATAGTGAATCATGAAATGTCGTAAAGAAAATTGAAAAAAAACAAAGCAAAATATATACTTTATCATGTTCCTACTTTTTGGTAGGACCCCTGGTAAATCCAAAAAGTAGGAATATGATATAATTCTGATATTCAGCGGAACAAAAAGCTGGAAAATCGAGAATTTTCAATATGTAGCATTCATTAAAAAGTTGTTCTCAGTCGAACTAATAAAATGATCAGCATCTAGATATATTTTTGTTAGACGTTGCTCTGTTTTATTTCAGGTACAGGGTCTGTACTAAACTCCAACGGTGAAGTGGAAATGGACGCCGTCATTATGGACGGGAAAACTCTATCATGTGGATCTGTTGCATGTGTACAAAATATAAAAAATCCAGTAACACTGGCACGTGCCGTTATGGACAAGGTAGTGATAAGTAGAAAAAGTTAATGTACATACATATGTATATTGATAAACTTCGAATTCCTCTGCAGAATTTTCAGATCTACCACAGGTACTGTCTACATGCACATGCATATTACTTAAACAAATTTAAGTTATTTGTTACGCGTTGAACCCCATAGCGACTTTGTATCAGTGCTGTTACTATTTTATATAGAATGCTTCATTTCTGACTCGGCATACAGTAGAATGTTTTGCCATAGTTTTGCAGTTTGGTTGGTCGCAAAGTATTTTAAATACAAAATGTATACCTGAATTGAATTGCAGATGTATTACTATAATTTAGCATCCATATTATGGAAAACTTGGTGCTGTTACAACTTCACAAAATTTCAATCAATCGATATTTTGTCAGGAAAAAAATCATAAACAAAGAAATTCGCCAATACTCACTTTATCTATAACAAAAATACGTATAGCTTACATTGATTAATTTCAACAGTGTGAATAAATACCCATAATCCATTAAATAGTTACCAGGACTCAGTTGCACAAGTTTACCTCATAGTTAAATTTACCTGTGAACTTACTGATGGCTAAAATTTGTGGTTGTAGTAACTCTAAAATATTTTTTTATTAATCAATTCGTAATTAAGTAACTGAATAACCCTGTAATAGCGTTAAACCATACCGTTAGCAAATTACAAGCTAGTGTTTTAAATTGCAGTTAGTGGCTAACTATAAGTTAATTTAATAATGCATTGTGCAACTGGGTCCTGGTTATTGCAATTTTGATAATTTTTAAAAGATACTACTAGAACCTTTAGTGCAATTTTCAGACAGACCACGTTTTATTGGTCGGTAAGGGAGCCAATCAGTTTGCAGAAGAAATCGGATCTGAAACGGTTCCTACGGAACAACTTGTTACAGAAGAGGGACGAAAAGAATGGGAAACATTTATGAAGTTCCGATCAACTGTAAATGTTCTATTTCGGAACAGGTAACGTACCTGGAAAGATCCAGACATACTGTCAACTTTGTGTCCCATTAATTACCACAGTTGTAAAAATAGGTCACTGTCACCAGATATTGATTAAAAAATCTTTTTGAATGCTTTTGTGAGGCACTGATTGTTCACGGTTAAGGTCAGTGATAGAAAAGTGGAATTCATGGACATGCAAATTTCAAGCATGGCGATCGCATTAGCCCTAAAACAGAGAGCTTAACAATACCTATGTTGCTTATGATCCTTCAATAGGGAGATCATGGAACTATTTTGTTAATGATTGACCACCAAGGGAACATTGAGCCTTCTTGTTTTATTCCCACCATTAGGGATGCATCACATTGTGTTGTTCATGATTCGTTATTAGAATTAAGAATACACTGAAAGCATTTACACCAGATGTTGATATACTGGTTTGTACACGATTCATCAACATGAGACCATTAAATTACATTGTCCTGTAAAAGGGGCGCATTCAACTGTTATGTGATAATCCTTCAATAGGGGAAATTAAACTTTTTAGTTTTATTTTTCATTTCATAATAAGATCCATCACGAGGGTAGAATATGAATGGGAGTATTGAAACATTTTTTGTGTGATGTATATAATAAATACGACTGTTTTGTTCTACGTGATACAGAGATAAGCCAGGGCATGACACGGTGGGGGCGGTGGCAATAGATACAGAAGGAAATGTAGCTTTTGCTACGTCAACAGGCGGCATAACTGCAAAACGGCCGGGTCGAGTGGGCGATAGTCCTATAATAGGTAACGGTTGTCTCTTATGGCTTTTGTAAGTTTGATGAATTTGGTTCTTTTTTGTCACACGGGAACAAAACTCCATACAGTATTTAGAATGATAGAGTTTTCAGTTATATAATGGGGGCAGTATTTATAGGTGGAGGGGGATACTCGTTTACAAATGCATCCATCCATGAAAAGACCGCGGGCCATCTGCAAGTAAACTTGCATAATTTGTTAAATAATTAACTCCAGTGAGGTTTCAACTTACATTGACAAGACATGAGAGACTGAGTGGTTTAAAGCACAATGCTCCAACAATTTGACCACGGAGGGCACGCCTGATTGAAAGTTGTAACACTGAACATACGTAAAATCGGCTATGGATCTGTGGGCAGGGTGTTGTCTTTAAAGTGATGTCAACTACGTGCCATAGTAAATGTGCAGACGTTAAACCTCTCCCACTGGCCAATGGCTTTATGTAAGTTTTAAAGCTCTTAAATTGAAATTTAAAAAGTTTCCATATGAGCGAAAGACTGATAAAAAACATATTAAACAAAACCACAGTGCTCACCCTGTGTCTGAGTTGTTTGTCGCCAAATTTTACGACATAATTTCATTATCACATTGTAGAGGTCATACTACCAGTGCTGCCATAAACCAGAATATACAATTACATGAAAACCAGTTTACTTAAAGCAGGGACACTGTATACAATAGAGCAAGTCATTCTATCTTTTTCGAACCAAATTTAAAAAAAATAGTCAATGGTCACATTTTATTTTTGTCGCCACTTCTGAAATATATTTGCAAAATGCGACATTGGCAACATACAGGGTGAACAATGGAAACAGCGTAAACACAAGAACCTCTCATACAGTCATATGGATAAAATGTTCACGGTTGAGCATGTTTATAATTTGTTTGATATTGTATCGTATCCATCCCAAGAGTCTCTAGCTCTTTATGTTGTAAGTGAGACGTCGTCTAACACCGATCTAGGGATTCAAATGTTGGCCTAAATTCAGCATTCGTGATTATTACGCAGGGAGGGATATTTATGTAAGACTTACTTTTGTTGAGATACAAATTCGAGAATCAGCCTTTAAGCCAAAGGTGACCTAGTGACAATTTGAAAGTAAATCTGGTATTAATGACATGATTGATCTTTTTCAGGAGCTGGTGGGTACGCCGATAACAACAGTGGTGCTGTCTCCACAACAGGGCACGGGGAATCCATAATCAAAGTCTGTCTGGCAAGGGAAATAACTCATCTGATGGAGCAAGGTAACGTTATAGCATTCGTAGACATAAACAGTAAGATTCAATGGTCATTTTGTAATGTAATCCACTTAATTTATTCCACTCATTTGTAACTAAATTCATATCTGATTTGCACCCCAAAAAAGGAGACCAGAATAGGTTGAAACAACATATTCAAACTTGTTTGTGTAAACTAAACTTTTAGCGGAATTTTATTTAACTTATATCATCGTTATAATTTCAGCGATCTAAATGGGTATTGATATCGTAAAAGCAGTCTTACATTTGCACAAAACGATAATAAATGTTTTATTTACCAATGGTACAATTCTCTCCGATACACACGACAAATTCACTTGTTGCATATTGGCATTGTTTTTGCTTGCTTTGTTTCGTTTTCTCACAATCAACAATATTTCAGCTATATGGTGGTGGCCAGTTTTATAGGTATGGCGAGAGAATCTGGTTACAAATGTATCGGTGAAGACATCATCGGCCTTCCGCTAATAAACTGGCAACCTTTCTCACATAAGCAAGCATGCATTGTGTACCAGGAACATATTTGTATAAAGGTACTAGTGTTAAAATGAAACACAGTATGTAGGTGAGTGGACATACTGACAGCTATGTATGTAAGTACCTTCCCTTAGCGACATTTTAGCTTTTCATTTGAATAAGCACAATGACAATAGCATGAAAACCCATTACATTGTATAAGAATACAGACACCATTACTTATATACACATGTTGTAATGCATGGTTACTTTTTCAACAGATGTTAGCCCACAAAAAGCATCCGAGATTGCTCTTGAAACCATGGCAACACGAGTCTCAGGTTCCGGTGGAGCAGTGACTGTTAGTAATAAAGGGGATATAGGAAAACATTTCACAACAGAAAGGATGGCATGGTCCTGGATAAAGGAAAACAAACTCCATTTTGGGCTGAACCCCGGGGAAGACTTTAGTGAAGAAGTGTAATATCAATAAATCAATATCACAAAGACCAATCTGTTTGTATTATCTTTTGTGACCATTTTTGTAGTCAATCCCGGAGCACAAACCCAGGGTGGGTGTGGTTCAAACTTATGGCAAGAAAAAATAACCATCTCGGTTAAAATGAACTTTTAAGCATCATTGACCAATGATCGTATATTATTCGCCAATTCAAGGGGGTCCGATCCCTGTTGACCTCCCTCAAGATCCGTCCATGGTCCTTTACATTGTATTCTTTTAAAAATTACAGGTGAGAATACTAATTATTAGTAAGATTGAATACTTAAAATAGGCCTACTATTTCCCATTGCTTCTTCAATAAGTTGCACGTATGTACTGGTCGATCAGAAAGTTAATAATAATACATGCAATCAATATACATGCCATTTAATCTTTTTTTTCAGGCTTAAAATGCATTTCAAAATATAATGGTCTCATCAAACTTATGCAGATTAAGAACCAATGCAGTGAGCGATTTTCAAGTCTATTCTTGACACAGACTTGCATTTTACCCAGGAAAAGAACAGGAAACTAGTTATACCTTGACTTTATCCCTAAATCCTCAAATGTTAAAAACATAATGCTACTTCAGAGCTGGACTTTATAAAATGTAAAGAATAGCTAAATGTCCAACATCAATACGGGAATTATAATATCATTAGCAATTTGAGCAACTTTACTCCAGATATATTGCATCAGCACCAAGCTGCTGCAGGCTCCAGTAAATTGTAGCACCAAGTCACCGGTATCGGTGAGTGTAAGGATACGAGTGTGTATATAACAATCAACAAAGAAAACTTATCTTCCTCCCTCTCGTTTCCTAATAATAATTGTAATGCTTCTACGATGTTTAGTTTCACAACATTACAAAAGGTGTTGTTATTTCATCTCCAGTTTGTGCGTGACACAGGAAATCTTACAGGGTCACCGATTTAGGTTCCTCACCAAAACCGGTTACTGTATGATATTTATGTTAAGGACTTATTCCTATGCATTGAGGAACTAGTATGGCAACACTACTGTGATAAGGGAGCTCATCTGAGGGATGGGAAAGATCAACTTCAGTCGAGCCTCATTAATCCAGACGCCAATAATCCAGATGCTTCACCTTCTGCATGAAATTTCATGGGAACAAAATTTTCAAATTGCATTGACCATTATGTTAAGATCCTTTCAGTA
>JACSZP010028979.1:0-11338 GCA_016161895.1 Pinna nobilis
ACAAGGGAACCTCCGTGGCCGTATGGTTAGATCATTGCGCTTTTAACCACTCAGTCTCTCACCACTTGTCAGCGCGGGTTCGAAGCTCGCTGGAACCTAAACTGATTATGTGAGAAGGTTTGCTAGTTTACTTGCAGATAGCCGGTTGTCTCTCCCCGGGTACATTTGTACCTCCTCCACCAATAAAAAATGGCCGCCACCGTATGACTGAAAGATTGTCGAGTGTGGCGTAAAGAAAACAAGAAAAAAAAAAGAAAAACCAAAAACGAAACAAAAAAGAAAATAAAATAAAAACAAAAAAAGAAAAGAGAACAAAAAAAAAACAACAACCAAAAATTGAAAAGATCACATTCTTCTTTGCCATTTTTAAAAGTTTCTTCATTTGCTAAATTGTGGTATTTGAATAGTCTCTACTGAATTTGACGAGAATTCGTATCTCACATATTTCACCTGATTTTGACTTAAGAATCACGGCTGGTGCGACCGGCCAACAGCGATACCTTACACCTCCATGACTCCTGATCCCATTTCTTGACTCTCAGAGGTCTGTGTTGTCCAATATTCACCAAATTTGTTTTGCAGCCTGATACCATTTGCGAATAATTTAATCTATGATGAATCCTGTGTTTTGATTGGTCAATATTGCTAGAGCAACATTCGTTATATTGTATAACATAACTTGCGTTCAAGAACACATCCCCTTAACAACCAGGCTGGAACTACTTTTTTTTCCTATTTTTTTTTACAGAAAACCATGCAAATATAGAATATAGTGTATGTATTTAGTGTTCAGTGAGATCTTATAATCATTCAAAACTAAAATCTACCTACAATGTAAGGATATTGTGTAAACAATTGGCTCATGTAAGCATATGAACAATTAGCAATAATGTTGCAAATTTCAGTAAATGTATTACAGTCTCCATATCTATGACATCAGCAATATGTAATAGATAAAGGAAAATTGACAAAGTTTGATCTGAGTTATGATTCAGCTGAGAAAGTTTACTGGGATCAGACACTGCAAAACATATTTGATGCAGACCCAGAATTTTCAATACTTTGATGTAGATCTAGGTGCATCATCATCACAACAAGAGGCTCAAGATAGGTGTTGCTGTGCAGGTATATCATTCTGCAGGTAATTGAAAAATTAAATGTTGAAAGTAAAAGGAATCAGCTTATTTATGAGTTAAATATTGCATTACTAGATCAAATTATAAGGAATGAAGTTAATTTGTACCTATGTTATACGATATAACAAAACTTCGCGGATCTATAAAGTGTAAACTGCCCAAAGTTATGTTATATCGTATAACATAGGTACACATTAACTTCATTCCTTAATTAAAATATATTTTAAACATTTCAATTTTCAAAACGATTAAGATCTCCAAAAGGTAAAACTAGTCATTATCTTTGCAATCTGTAATTCATCTTCCCAAAATTAATGTTATCAGCTAAAATCGTTGATTCGTTCTCGCAAGTTGTACAATGTACATATAGGTAAATGTACAGCGGAACATCGTCTAAAGACCACCTCACTAATCAGACCAGCAAAGACCATAACAATCAGTCTATATATCACTCTTTAGTGGTATTTCAACCTCACTTAGGTGACCACCTCACTAATCAGACCTGTTTTAGCCACTTGAGTGGTCTTAACTCCTAGATTCCACTTTGTTTATAATACGACAAAAATCTTGCCTGCTAGAATATTGAAAAAAATGTCCAGATTTTAGATGATGGAATCAGGCTCCAACGAAATGTCAAATTTAGTAACTAAACTTTATGTAATATATTTATCAATTTGAATTGATTATAATACGTTTGTAGCAATAGACAATCTCACAGTGACACTGTACAGATAACTTTCAAATGGAATAGAAAATCACATGCGAACATTCATTATCAAAATATGATACAACCTGATTTTTTTTTCTTGAAAAACTGATTTATTACACAATGGATGGACAATCGGTACATTTATGGGACATGCTGGGAAATAAAGGGGTCATTATTTATAAATAGTATCGAAGACATATATAAGTTATATATGTCTCTGATAGTATGCATGTCAATTATTCAGAGGCCACACCCAAAATAAGTTTTTCGGGTTAACGTAACTTTGATAATTCGTTATGAAAAGAAATACATAACTAATTGTTATAAAGAATCAAATTACAGAAACAATATCGTCCCACTCATTTTTGTCAATAGTATTATAAGATTGGTGCCATTGCCTCGGAGGTAGTCCTATTTAAATAACTGAGTGGTAGTATGTTCTTTTTTCTGTCTTTCGTTGTTGTTTTTTTGTTTTGATTGTGGTTTTATTTTGTTTTCGATTTTTCGTTGTTTTGTTTTGCCTTTTCTTATTGTTTTTGTTTTGATCCGTTTTATTATTATTATTATTTTTTTTTTTTTGGGTTTTTTGGGGGGATTTCTTTTTTCCCTACAATATACCACAATTTGATTAAATTATCATGACACTAAACTGTTGAGGCTATCAGTGACAATTGTAAGTGCTTCAATGTCCATTAGACCAACAATTCAGTCTGTATGTTTGTCCAAGACCACCAATCAATTTGCTAAGTCACAACTACAACAATAGACGAGCAAGGTAAACCTAAATAAATCATGAAATCCTCATTTTGACTGCTGTGAAATCTGATGAGTACAGACAAAGCTCGGGAATATTAGCATAAATATTTCATTGAACAAGATCATTTGAATCCGAGGTTTTGCTTTGAACCAACACAAATTGCCTTTCCCTAGAGTTTTTTGTTTCCTCCTAGCGTCCCGTGACAAGCTTCATTATTCTTTAACTACAGGCAGCTTCTTAATCAATCTGATAAAAACATGATATTGTGGCAGTGTTCTCCTTTTGTATGGTGTATGGCATAATGATCAGGCGAAACCTCACTGAAAGGTCAAATCGTATAACCAGTAACCAATAACGTGTCAGTAGCCAATCAAAAGTCGATCGACAGAAGTCAGTAGCCAATCAAAAATCGATCTACAGAATTCAGTATCCAATCAAATCCACAGAAGCTGAATGTACCGGTCGTCAGTGTAAGTTTATGATGGAAACAAGAAGTGATCTTGACCTCTCCAAAGGGCTTATTAAAGCTGTGTGCATAGAAAAGAAATTAACTTCAGCTCGGATTTTAATAATTTAAGATTTCCGTATGATCATTGCGGTTTAATTATTTGGGTTTTATTATTATTTTCTTTTTCGTATGGTTGATCATTAAGGTAAGTACCATTCCCATCTATTGATTCTGTCTATCTACAACAAATGCGATAAAACATGAGAAAGGTTTGTTATTCTAGTCCTTCGGATGTGAAGTCCATGTTGCAGTATGTATTGGCGAATTAAGAATCCCCTTGAGGTGCCATAAAACGCCAAAATTTGAAGCCTCTCATACATTCGGTGACGGAGACCGCCGTGGCCGAGTGGTAAGCGTGTTCGATTTCGAATCAAAGGATCCTGGGTTCGAATCCGCGCAGCGCCACGCTGCGTTTTGCCGCACCTGTCTTTCCGATGAGACAGTAAAAACCGAGGTTCTGTGTCACAGTAGGTGTAGGCACATTAAAGAACTCTCCCTGCTCTACGGCCAGTAGTGCCAAGCACAGGCAAAATTTGTCGCCCTTCACTGGTACACGGTGAAGTATCCATATGAGTGAAATATTCTTGAGTGGGACGTTAAACAACAATGCAACAACAGTAACTACTTTCGGTGATGTATTCACATTTGATTTTTGAGACGTAACAAAGCACGAAAACAAAACATGCGAGACTGTTTATGTTACCATTTACATCTGTACATGATTTAATTAGAGTTGATATCGAAATGATAAAAGATTAAATTATTGACCTGAACACGATTCGAGCTTACTAAAACGCATTTAAACTGTTTCTCCGATGTTTTTTTTTAAATAGATGCCACGAGGGATTCATGTCCAAAGTAAAGGAATAACCGGGCTTCCGAATGTGTTATAGAAGTATTTTATCCATGTAAAGAAAAAACTGATTTTGCGTTCAAATTCCATGTCAAGATAAAATGAATACAATGTTCCTATTGTAAAATATTAACAACAAGATCAATAGTATTGGACTTAATCTGAAACGTCAAAGCTGAAAAGGGGAAACCTTACCTTTCCGGAGCACCTGAACTCACCCCCGGATTTTAGTGCGGTCCGTGTTATTCTTTTTTTTAGTTATAAGTGTATTTGTGTATTTCTGTTTGTAACTTTGTCTCCTTTTTCTTTTGGCCACAATTTTGTCTGTCGTTGACTTATTCTATTTGGAATGCCCATTGGTATCTTCTACTTCATCCATTTTAAAAACGTCAAAATTTGAAATGAAAGTAGGATGGGTTAAAAGAGAGTCTACGTGGCTCGGCTCCATGCATGCTTTTTCGCCATCTAATCGCGAGGTTTGGGGGACGGATTTGCAACTAAAGTTTCTACTAATTCGAATAGTCTCATTAAAGCTTAAATTTTGGGTAAAGAAATAAAGTACGCGTGGAGCAGGAGTTGCTTACCTTTCCGGAGCACCTGAACTCACCCCCGTTTTTTTAGTAGGGTCCGTGTGACTCTTTTTAGTTATAAGTGTATTTGTGTATTTTTGTTTGTAACTTTGTCTCCTTTTTGTTTTGGCCACGATTTTGTCTGTCGTTGACTTATTCTATTTGGAATGCCCCTTGGTATCTTCTATTTCACCCATTTTAAAACGTTAAATTTTGAAATGAAAGTAGGATTGGTTAAAAGAGAGCCTACGTGGCTCCGTGCATGCTTGTTTGCCATCTAATCGTGAGGTTTGGGGGACGGATTTGCAACTAAAGTTTCTACTAATTCGAATAGTCTCATTAAACCTTTCAACACCACAGACCGAAATAGACTGGTCCAGACAATAGAAAAGAGCATACCATTCTGATACTTGGAGTTGAAAGGGTTAAAGCTTAAATTTTGGGTAAAGAAATTGAAAGTTGAATCCGGACATATTGAAACCAAAGGGTATGAATTTCTCTTTCAAATATACAGGTATTTTAAAATAACTGGGTTAAAATAGGTATAAAACAATTTAGCTGGGGAATTAAAAAATTTTCAAATTAAGCGGGAATTCAATATATCGGGTTCAAGATAAGTGGGTTCCACAGACAAAGCTTCAGAACCAGAAATAACGGCAAATCTTGTTAAGAAAAAAATACCACCTATTCTTTTGCTTGCCTGGTAATTATGTAAAAGTGTATAAAATCTCAATTCAGGAATTCCGATTTCTTTCATCTTTTGAAATGTCAAAAGGAAAGGGGAGATAAAATTACAACTTAAATCAAGAAGAATTCAAATCACTTTGCATGTCAGCGATTGTCCATAGCCATTGATCTGTGCTCATTTTGCAGGAACACCAGTGTACGGCAAAAAATCGAAGCCAATTATAGTTTTATCATTGCGAATTAGCCAAAGTCCCAACGGGTATAAATTTTTTATGTTGGTTTGTAATTGGATCAACGGGCCTCGCGTTATATGGAGGGGAATTATGTATTTTACAACTAAGCCGTTGAAATATTGATGTAATTTTCATCCTTGTGGCTGAGGGTACGCGAGTTCCTGGCGAAGCAAACACTGCTCTATTATTCCTATATTGCTGTTTTATGGTCGCGCTCAAGTATACGTAAAAATAACATATTTTCCCAAGAAAACTATGTGAATATTGGAATAAAGTGCATCGAAGGCCAAAAGCTTCACTGCAAAAGTGATCACTGACGGGAACTTTCCGTCAAACGTAATATTGAAATAAATGTAGTTTGACTGAACGAAATACAGAAAATAAACCGGGAATTGTAATCGTTGTGGCCTGTTCTTCGTAAGTTCTGGATTTTAGTAATGGCGTGTTTTCTTATTACCATGAGTCTGTCGTTAATTCAATGATACGCGAAATAGCTGACAGTTAAACTGCATACATCTAGAACTCAGAAGGAAAATCTTTCCGAGAAACAAGAATTATAAAAATTGATCCAGGGTTATAAGAAAAATCAGCGACTTCATGAAGATCCATGATCTATAGTCTTTATATCGTGATTAAGTGTAAGCCAAAATTCATATCAAATTTGACTTCCTTAAAAATGATGATTTCACAATATATACATCTTCGATTGCTCATAATGCGATGCTTTGAATGAAATCATATTCTGGTCGATATAAAAAAAACAAAAAGGAAAACATGAAATGATAGATGTGTAATTATAATTCCTATCAATGCTACAAGAAAGGAGTTTTGAGATCATACAATATCTGATTCAGGGTCAAATCTTCAGAATGAATGAACAAGGTCGAGGCTTTGACTTCTTTTTTTGTCTTTATTCAACACATAAACATACACAATACACATGTACAGTGGAACCTCGCTATTAAGACCACCTAAGTGACTAGCTAAATCTGGTCTGATTAGTGAAGTGGTCTCCTAAATGAGGTTAAAATAGCCTAAAATAGTGATAAACAGACTGAATTGTGATGGTCTTAATAGCGAGGTGGTCTCCTAAGTGAGGTGGTCTTAAGGCGAGGTTCCACTGGATAAATGATATCTGAGTGTAAGTGTGGCTTTTTAGGGCTTGTGTTAACGAGCTTGTGGACTATTTGTCTAAATAAAAAAATTCTTGTTATTGAAGTAAATCGATTTAAGATAATTTGCTAAAACCTTTCAAATACAGATTTTTTCAGCAATGTACAGGAGAAATTTTTCTCCCATATTCACTGAAATATCTTAACAGGAAGTGCAAAATGATAAATCGATCATCCACAGGGGGCTGGATGATAAGCTACACGCGCCGTGCCGGAAATGACGGCGAATTGACGTAACGCCGTGAGCTTTCTGATTTTTTTTACTGTGGGAGTTCTAATACTAGACTAGTTTTAAAATAGATCAAAAGATTAATATAAGGGAGAAAAATAATCAATCTCTATTGCCCGGTGATGACGGAGAATCCACTTACCCTCGTGTTAAGTTAACTGGTCTATGTCTCGACAAGCCTCTACATGGGACAAAGTTAACTTGACACTCGGGTTAGTGGATTTCTCTGTCATCACCGGGCAATGGAGATAGATTCTATTAATCTCAATCTTCTTCACTTGAAAGCCAAAATAATTACATGCAGATGAACGATAATTTTTTTTAACTTTTATGTAAACATATATGTTATACACTTACCACTGAGCCCACGGCGGCCTTACAGACAATGATGTAGCTATATATGTATTGCTTAATTTCCTTATCAAACACTCCCAGGTATCACACGGATCAATTTGATTTGTGACTTCTTTGAAAAAGGAATAAAGGTGTAAATCATTGAGATAATTCCGCTAGTTTAACAAGATAATACAGTGTCATGACAAAGTCTATTCATTAAGACAAATCCTGTATGCTATTCTTTTAATGAATCAACAGTTTGACATGTATAATTTGAATAATTCATAAATTAGAAATTAACCGTGCTGTGGTTGTTCTAATTATCATGTACGGAAATGATTTTAATTTCCCGAAATGACGTATTTAGAGTTAACGAGACTGGGTTAATTTCATTAATACTATAATTAAATGCGCCATGTTTCATTATAGTAGTAGAAGAATATAGGACATGTATCAAAGGTACATGAATTGAAGTTATTTCGACCTCAATTTGTCAAATCCTTATCAAATAGTGGAAACATATCTAGATACATGTACTTATACAAATCAAACTTCACTTGTGTTATCACCTCGCCAAGGAAACCACCTCACTGATCAGACCAGTTTTATCCAGGTCCCCGTTTCATCAAGCAGACTATCTTTCGGCCTAACTTAGTCCCGACTAAGCAACTTAGTCCGAAAATTAGTCGGGCCTAGGATCCGTTTCATCAAGCAGCCTATGACCGGTACTAAATCAACGATGGACTAGTGATCGGACTAAATGTTCTATGGAGCTATTTTAGTCTTAGTCTTTTATTTAGTCTTACCATCTATCAGGACTATGACTTAGGACTAATTTTAGTCTAGTCCTTCAGTCACGCCCTTTGATGAAACAGAATTTTGTCGGAATTTTACGCTAGTCTTAAAGTTAGTCAGACTAAGCTTAGTCCAACACTTATACGCTCTTTGATGAAACGGGACCCGGAACGTGGGTGAGCTTACTAGCGAGGTTACAATGTACTTAGAAAGCAACATTGAAGGAGTGGCGAGGGATATTTGAAAATCTAGGTCTAAACACGTGACAAGTCTAGGAAAATAACGGTCTCAACATGGGAAACAAACGCAAATCCTTAACGGGATGGGAGCAGGTATCCAGAAGGAGTCATCGCCCTCTGTTGGCATGCCACATCCGTCGAGAACCACTTCATTTATAATACCGTTTCAAACATTCACTTAGTTGGCCTTAATAGTGTTTCACTGTGCATATACATTATATACAGTAGAGTCGGTCTATAACGAATTGGCTTAAACGAATTCAGTGTTATAACAAAAACATATCTATTTATATAATAAATTATGATGCTTAAAACGAAGGATGTCTATAAAGAAGTAAAAAATCAACCCCTTTTGACTTTGTTATAGACCAATTCCACTGTTTATACATTTTGTACATGATACGTATAAATTTTGAAAAACCTAGTTATGTGATAAAAAATAGCGAATCATGACCAAACCGGAATGTGAGGTCCGGAAGAACGAGATATTCTATGGAGGCTGTATGACCGTTTGATAGTATAGTTCATGCATGTGTCTCCTATAAAGGTTTTGACTTGGTTTATTTAAGATTTCACACCTTATGGACTGTCTTTAGAAAATTTTGAGCAAATATCAGTCGAAGGTCGGAAGATTTAGCTTAATGATATTACAAGTTGCCTAAAACACTTGTAAAGTAAACACACGAAGCATAAAGAGATATAACACTTCACTAAATCACGAAAATAACAAAATGGATATGAGAAAAGAAACAACAGCACTAGAGTGAAATCATCATGACTTGTTCATAATAAATGTTTATTTATTTACATAAGTATTTTCTATTAGATAATATTAGCTCGGTATTATTATATGAATATCGAATTATGTAAAATGATGAATATGTAACGCGTTACCGGTACTTAAGGTGTCTTCTTTGATGTTTTTGTCGTTATTTTATCTGATAAAGTTTCTCAAATGTTTTTTCAAGCTTAAGCAATTTCTTTTTCCATCTTATATACCGCAGAATTTTGATTGTCGAATACGGATTTACCTCACATTTTTACTTATCTCGTTTTTTAACCAAAGTAACCTCTTTCTTGCTCTGATCCATTTGATAGCGTAACACCGCTTTGTTGATAAGGTTTCTGTGTACCTCAAAAATGAAAAAAAAAGAAAGTTAAGAATACCTTAACGAGCTAAAATGAATTTTAAAAATCTACCGACCACCATTTCACCTAATGTCTCGCACATTCCGAAGATTGCGTATGATCGTATCAGCACGTGCGTTATGTCGTTGATTTTGGTTCCTTTGTCTTCTAGGATATCTAGTTTGTTTGTAAATTTAAATACTCTTCCAGATAGTGATCAAGGACAGAATGTTAACTGGGTATTTGACACCCACTGTCGATCCCATCGTCCTATCAGCACGTGACCGAGGGAGATAACGTGACCTTCATGTCATCACGTCATCAGAACGTTTTACGCAGTTTAACCCCTTTGTTATATACTCCTGTTCTATTAATCGAAATCAAACACTGTGATTATTGAGACAATAGATTCGTGCTAAAAAAAAAACACAACTAAAAGTACTCAGCATTAATTGTCATTTTTGTCTGTCATTAATAATAGCTTTCCATTTACTGTTGTTTTTTTCTGTATGTTATCGACAGACTTACTTTTTTTTAAAGAAAAAGATCAAATGATTAAGAAAATGAAAAAGGGAAATTTAGAATTGAGAGTATTTTGGGGTTTATTTGCTATGACAACAGAAATGTAAGTATTACTCATGTTCATATATGACCTTATATATAGGAACTTTTTAAGTGCAACGGAAAAAGTAACTATAAAGTGTAAATGTAGACGATGACATATAACACGAAGTATAATACCTGGGGTGCATTCAAAATTCAAAAGTCAAAAGACGGATAAGATCATGGCCAAAACAAAAAGAGACAACACTACAATCAACACTCCACAAAACAACACCTAAAACCAAACTCGAGGTAACACGAACCTCACTGTATACCGGGGTAGATAAAAGGTAGGAAAGCTAAATATACCAAAGGAAATAAAGAATAGTCAATCGAACTACATGTTTATAGGACTCTATGGTTAAAAAGGGGAGAAAACACAATAAAAATGAACTACACAACAACCCATAAAACTAAAGATTGAGTAACGCGTGAATACAGGTGCTCGGGAAAGGTAAGCAACCCCTACTCCACGCACGATACCTGTATATTTCCATTCGGGAATAAGTTACAATCGGTACTAGTAATTGTCGAGATAAGTAGAAAAAAAGGATGAAAATAGACTCGACAAAGGAAATACTCGTGTATTTATGTATTTATAGTGGAACCTTGATAACTCATACGTATTTGTTCCAAAACAGCAAATTAACAAGATAACTAAAGCAATGTGTTCTCTGTAGTGAAGCACTTATAAGGGCCAATTCAATTTGAATATAATGTTCCGAGCAAATTTCGACCGTTAGGCAAAACGTCAGGTAATGTGGCGTCCAGATTGAGGCTCTACTCTATATATGGAGCCTCGTCAAACCTTTTATTGTGGTCAATATACATTGTAATACAAAAACTCTGTTCGGATGTGAAGTATAAAAAGGTTAAGGTAACGAACAGCGATCGATCTCATAATTCCTAAAAGAAATGCAAAATAAGGCGTTGGGTAAACAAGGACCCCTGTATACATCAGAGGTGGGATCAGGTGCCTAGGAGGAGTAAGCATCACCTCAGTGTTGACTGAGCACATCCGCCGTGAGCCCTATATCTTGATCAGGTTAACGGAGTAATTCGTAGTCAAAATTAGTGAGTAAAGAACGGTCTAACAACCGTTATGAAGCATGTCAGACAGCATTCAACCCAATGACATGCCGTATCGGCAAACTAGATCATTGTACCGACCGTAGATTCGACAATACATATTGTATGTACATGCACATATGGGACCACCGTGGTCTAGTGGTTAGCGTGTTCGAATTCGAATTAAAGGATCTGGGGTTCAAGCCCAAGTCACGTCACGGTTGGTGGTCCCTGTCTTTCGAATGAGACAGAAAAGACCGAGGTCTCATGTCACAGTCGGTGTTGGCACGTTAAAGAACCTTCCCTGCCATACGGT
>JACSZP010028980.1:0-10546 GCA_016161895.1 Pinna nobilis
GACTTTAAAATCGTAAAAATAGGTCATTTTTCCATTTCCATCAAATAATTTGAGATTTTTTCATCAGATTTGAACAAAATTTGGTGTATTGCTTTATATCAACAAGATCTCATATGAATTCCATAATGGCCAAAATCGGTCAATATTTGCCGATGAGTTATGGGACTTTAAAATCGTCAAAGTAGGTTATTTCTCTGTTTCTGTCAAATGGTTTGAGATATTTTTATTTGATTTGAACGAAATTTGGTGTATTGCTTAATATTAATAATATCTCGTTTTTAAAGGTTTTTGTTTATGATGGTGTAAACTTTGATGGCATTGGGCAGCTTGGTTCACCAGCCCACAAGGGATCAGTATATGCTGTAAGTACACATGCAACATTTGAGAAATTCTTATTGGACACCTGCACAGGGACGTATAGCGTCAACACTCAGGGATCATATTAGAGCTGCAATGACTCGCACCAGTGCACCGAGAATCGTGATTTTTACCTGTGACCTGAATTGCAGGTTGTACAGTCAGAATAAAAAAAGTCTATTATTTTACTATTTTACCATAATGATTATACTTTCATATGTGTAAACAACAAGCAGTGCCATTCACCTTTTTATTTATTTCAGTTTCCTCCTGAGTGGTTAATATTGAGATCAAGATAAGATTTTCATATAAATTCATTAACAGAAGCAAGGAAAAATAAAAATTCAAGGAAAATTATCATCAATAACTTGAATAAAAAAAAGATGAATCCAGACTTTAAAATCGAAATCGAACCGAATCGGAGAGTTCCCGATTCGTTTCAGCTCTAGACCATTTACGGTAAAACTTAGATCAGTTGAAGTTCAAGGGACTTTTTGTCATCAAGACTTTGACTCATGTAACAAGTTTCTCAACATCTGTCTGTCTGTCCGTCCGTCCGTCTGAAAGACAGATTCTTAAACTGTTGAAAATGAATATTTGGTTTGGACCTTAGCACTCCAGATGCTTCACCTTCTGAATTTAAAGAAGTTAATAGGAATAGAATCTAGATTGTATTTCATTGTTGATATGTGTTTTATTCTTGAATTTTCATATATCTTGACAATGAGTTTGGGAACAAAGGTACACAGATTAATAATACTCCAAGTTGTTTTTCTATACAGTAGAGTGGTCTATAACAAATCCACTTAAAGCGAATTCAGTGCTTTAATGAAGAGGAATAAAATCCCCGAAAAGAATGACTTTTTATCTATATATGTTGTATATTCTGATGCTTAAAACGAAGGATGCCTGTTACAAAGTCAATCCCTTTTTACTTTATCACAGACCAACTCCACTGTATTTATTCAACAAGAATTAAGTTTTCTTTATTTTTCTTTTTTTTTCAGATTTCTTTTAGTCCTGACAGTAAGAAATTATTAACATGCTCAGGGGATAAGACAGCAAAGATTTTCAACTTGGAAACACGGGAGCTAGAAACGTAAGTTGTTGTTCTAACACCAGTGCATATTGAAGTCAGCCTATACAAGGTTGACACCAAGGTTTTAATACAGTGTTCCAGAAAACTAACCAAATAGATTTCTTGTAAATGAAATGAAATTTTTCAGAGCAAAACCACAATTAACCTGACGTGGACAGGGAAGAGTTAAGATTTTACCGGTATTTATCCAATATTTTGCCATAGGGACGATTTTCTTCTGATTGTCATAAAATAATCAATATCATCAATTAAAAAAAATTACCCCAAAATAATGCAGTGTTCTCCCCAGAAATCTTGGACAATGCGAGGGCACTTAAGCGTGTGTTAAAGATAGAGTGGTGGACATACATGTAAATTACCCCGCACAGTAATTTACAGCATAGTGACCCATTCAGATGCATTATAAATAACATTTCTATGTGAATTAATCTGTAAATCACTCTGAAATGGGGTAGTAGGAGAGAAAAATAGAGTGGGGGTATGCAGATAGCATGTTGGTTAATTAAAATAGCATGGAGGTGCCATCGTGCTATATGGGCCTGGGGAGAATACTGACCGTATGTTTGAGTCTATTAGTTAGCATTTTGCTAGAATTATACTATGTGCCATGAACCCTGCTTACATACATACAAGATAAAGGGGTCAGTATTCTATCATTCAAGTTCATCTGTGGGCCAAATGTGCTGGCAACTGAAAAATGCAAACGTGAGGAAAACCATTGAAAGAAACTTTCCTAGATGGTAAACATGTTCACCTTCTGTTCCCAAAGAGGTCCCATGTCACAGTAGATGTTGGCATATTAAAGAACCCTCCCTAATCAACAAGGATAGCATAGGGCAAATTTGCTGTCCTTCACCTGTGTTTCTGACGTCTCCATATATGTGAAAGATTCAGGAGGGGGATATTAAACAACAATACAACCAACTCACCGCCAGCACTTTCCAAGTTTACCAGTTTAACTTTTATGATTTAGAGCCAATTGTTCATGTATTGATTGAATATTACCAAGATTAAAATGCACTTGACCGTTGTTTAAAGATGGAAGCTAAGCACCAGTATTGGTTTGAAATTCCCAGAGATGCTGTAAATCCCCAAAGAAGCTTTAAATTCTAAATTCCCAAAGACGCTTTAAACTCCCAAAGACACTGAAAATTCCCAAAAGACGCTCTGTAAATTCTCAAAGACGCTTTAAATTCTCAAAGACACTAAGAATTCCCAAAGACAGTTTAACCAAAGTTCAATTGAATCAGTTGTGAAAATCAAACTTTGTTTTAAGTTTTGTTTTGGTCCTTTGCTTTATTTAAGAAAGAACAAAAATTCAACCAGTAAATGGGTAACTGAACCCTGATTTAATAATTTGTTAATATTTTTGTTCCAGTACATTTGTAATGGGATCACACCTTTTGGACATGCAGGTGGGGTGCCTCTGGCAGGGTGACGATTTGATTACCGTGTCATTATCAGGTCACATTAACTACCTTGACATTGAGAATCCATCACAACCAAAGCGGATTATAAGGGTAAGATATTACACTGGAAGCTGTCGCAATGGGCTAGTGGTTATCATGTTTGACTTCTGAAAGTGAGGTTGGGGATTTGAACCCAAACTACGGTACAGTTTGTTGTGCCTGTTTTTCACATGTGACAGTTATAACTGAGGTCTTATGTAACAGTAGATAATTAAATTTTATAAATTTCCGAGGATTTCATTGGTTAATAATCCAGAAAATACTCGGTTCATACTTCATTGACCCGAACGCTAATTAAGCCACACCCCTTAAGGTTGTGTATTACGTCACGCACACTGAATGCAGAGATGCTAGCGGTTGTCATAATGAAGCAATCAATGCGCGACTGTTTGTTTAATTATATTGTTTCGATAAAGAATGAAAAGATTAACAAACGTTTCAAAAATTGGCGAAGTTATTACCAAAATTTAATTATAAGCATTGATTCTATGTTTTGTCCGGTTCACATCAAAATGACCTGAATGAAGACAGTGCACACTTTTGTGTAATTCGCTTCGCAAATTACACGTGTGCACAGTAATATTTGGTACACATGATTATGACATCAAGATGATGTGTCATGAACAAAAAGTATAGGAATCACCCCTTTAATTGCAGAGTTGTTACCCTTTGTTAAAAAAGCGCTGGATAATGTTTCTCTAAAATTTCTCTGAGATATATCCGCATCCTTTTACTTGGCAGCCATGCTAGATCTTTAGTTCAGTGTATGGCATTTGACCCAGTTGATCTGGATTAACTGAGCATTCAATTTATAAATGGTTGAACCATTTGAAACCATAGAATAGAACAAGGCCTTAGTCTAGGTCACAAGGATCTGCACATGATGAGATGACATAGTTGTACCAATGTTTTGAATATTTTTAAATAGCTTTTAATTTGCAAAATACATACATTTGCTTCATAATAAGTTGATATATCTCCCAGTCATTTGTTTAAATCAAATCTCTGGAATGGTATTGTTGGTATCACTCATTTGCAATGATTGTTCAAAATTAAAAAAAAGAAAAAATAAAATTGTGCACTGCAGAAATGTCTGGTTTTATCATGTGTTTTTGATATGTAATTTAGTGAATTTGTGTAAAGAAATTTTGGTTTGCATTTAAAAAAAATTTGATGTTGTTTCAGGGTCACAATAAGTCAATCACAGCAATGGCTCTTAGTCAAGGGAAAATTTACACAGCCTGCTCGCTAGGACGGATTGATATCCTTTTTAATAACTTTTACAGATTGGCTGGATAGAACCACTGAGAATTCTGAAAAATCTGCATCTCTGTTTTGCAATGAATGGCCGCTGTGACTAAATTGTTATTTCTGTGTCTCATTTTTTTTCTAATTGTTTTTTCACTAATGACATTATCATTTCTTGGTCTGAAAGTTATTTCTGGGTTTGATTGTTGTTTCTGAGTCAATTATTGTTTCTTGATCTGATTTTCTTTTTTGGTCTGATTGTTGTTTCTTGGTCTGATTGTTATTTCTGTGTCTGATTGTTGTTTTTAATCTGATTTTCAGTTTTGGTCTGATTTTAATTATTGGTTTGTCTTTTCATTTTTAGTCTGATTGTTATCTAGAACTGGGCCTGATTGTTATTTCTGTTTCTGATTGTTGTTTCATGGTCTGATTTTCATTTCTTGGTCTGATTGTTATTTTTGGATCTTCTCATAATTTCTTAGTTCAATTTTTCTTTCTGGGTCTGATTGTTATTTTTGGGTTTAAATGCCATTTCTGGGTCTACATACTATTTCCTTAAGCATTTTTACTATGCTGGGATACTGCTACACACGAAAATATGGACTACCAAGGCGCGGGTCATGGAGTCGACCAGAAAATACAAGACATGACTGAATGTGATGGAATGCTTGTCTCAATCAGTATGAACGATACAATCGTGTGGTCCAGGGCCGACGAACCAAAGTTTGGGTAAGTAGCTTCGTAATTGGCTGTCCTTCCTATAGATCAAAAATTTTGTTTGATTTACTTTAATGTCTCTTTTACGTAGCTATGTAAATTCCCCTTAGGATTGTGAAGTTGTTGATTTCAATCCGCACCTGGCTGCAGTTGGCTTTCTGTGGCCTTCGTATGAGACTGCCAAAATTGATCTCATGTCACCGAAAATAAGCACACAGTAAAGACCCCTCCCTGCTCTATGACCAAAAATGCAAAACATAAGCCAAATTTGTTGCTTTTCACTGGCATACAGTGATGTCTCCATATTAGTGAAAGATTCTTGGATGGGATGTCAAAGAACAATAGTTCCTTCTTACAAAAGTAAATTTCTCATTTGACATTCTAATCTAGTCTTAACATTCAACATGCCCCATACAGCATATGTCACCTTCATATACATGTCTTTTTGCTTGTGAATATTTTCTCACAATTCAAAGGGCCTCCGTGACCGAGTGGTTAGTGTGTTCAACTTCGAATTGAAGGGTACGGGTTCGAATCCGTGCAGATGAGACAGTAAAAACCGAGGTCCCGTGTCACAGTAGGTGTTGGCACGTTAAAGAACCCTCCCTGCTCTACGGCCAACAGTGCCGAGCATAGGCACACAGTGACGTTGCCATTTGAGTGAAAGATTCTTGAGTGGGATGTTAAACAAGAATACAACAACAAGCTCATAATTCAATGGCAAAAGTTTTTTAAAGAGAATGTTTTTATGCCCCAGCCATAAAATGGCTAGGGGCATGTAGTATTGTTCCAGTCTCTAATTCTGTCTTTCCGACATTCCGTCTGAGGATTTGGTCTCCCAACTCCTCTTAAACACCCTTTGGTGGATTTCAATGAAACTTGGTACAAGTAATGATCACAACACTTAGATATACATGTGGGAAGGAGAAGACTGTTCAAAATTCAATTCAGGAGCTATGGCTCCTGGGCTTATATTTTGTATGTGTAAGGCAGTATCATTGTCTCTTGGTAATTGCTGCCAAATGGGGCACTTGTGGCATACCGACACAACTAGTTTATTTTCAGTCAGAGAATGTAGCTCAACATAAAGTACTAGATATGACAGTTTTAGATTTGGGCCTGATGAATCCAAATATCCACAAAGAAGAAATAGCGATGTATTGATTCATTGCATTCTACCTAAAACTTTTCAAATCACTTTATTTTTACAGTAGATTTGAAAACTAGGTGTTTTTATCAATTCATCTACGAATTCTTGTGGTACAGTCCACTCTCAATTTACCGCCACCCGATTAACCGCAATATTCGCATACTGCTATAAATTTCTGAAGAACGGATTTCCAACTATTAATTACTCCCTTTAAACCGCCATATTCGCATACCGCCATTGGCCACTGTATTTTCAAACCAAATCTTAAGAAAAGCATTGAGTTTCACCCGATAGTATCGCCATTAAACATAGATAGATCGGACTTGCTACTAAACTGGTTGATTGTTTGAGATCCAAATTTACTTTTTTCTTTAGTTCTGATAACTAATACATATGCCGTACTATTTATGAAATTTTCCGAGAATTCAAGTTAACTAACAAGTGAAATAAAAAAGCCATAACCAAATAACGTTAATTTTCAGCCGATATCTTTAGTGAGTGCAATCTCGAACTATTGCCATATTCGTTATAACGCCATATTTTGGAAAAAACAAAAGGAGGCAGTATAAAGAGAGTAAACTGTATATCATTTCTGTGGTACAATTAATAATATACCACTTTTTATTACTTAATGGCTTTTTGACTCTGCAAATTTGATTTAAAGGTATATTTCTTATTCCAGAGAAAAAGCAACCTTAGATTCCCAACCAAGAAGTGTGTCATCTGCATCGGGAATTGATGTGGTTGCATGTATAAATCATGTAAGTAACAGACATACTGTAACAGACGTACAGAAGATTCTGTCTCGACATGATACATTCTCCCCCGTCAAATTATCAAAAAAAATGAAGGGGGATTTCCCTCTTACTTAAGTAAAATTTGTCACCGATTTTCTGATAAAATGTGGTATTTTAGAATAGCTGCTTTTTAAAAGGATAGTGTCAAAACGCTAGATAGTCGATTAGAAGGAGCATATATACAGGGCTCAGGAAAAATGTTTGAAACCACTCGCCCCGCCGGCAAGTGCCTATAGAAAAGTATTCATCCGAATGAAAATTCCACTCGTCCAAATAAAAGTGAAAAAAGACAGAAAGGAAACTTTGAAAAAACCTTTGGCATTATCTTACTTTTAAAAAGAAGTTTCATAGCTTAAAAAATTAGTTTCTTGCTCAATTACTGCACTATCAGTTGACCAGAACTAATAAACTTTGCATTTGCAATGTTTTCATTTTCTTTCACTTTCTACTTTAGCAATACATCTCATTCATTTTAATTTTGTTTTTCTGAGTTAATGTCAATTTTTTACATTTTTTTTTTCAAGGCAGATGTGCATGGCTCTCTTACATGTTGTTTCTCTCACTCCCCAATACATTTCAAATGACATTTGGATCTAGTGTGATACTTCAAAATTTTAACCTAACCTATTGGATCCTAGAAATACATGTAAAATTTTAAATTAAATTTCTTGTCGACTGGTCTTATGAACTTTAGACAAAATTAGCAGATCATAATACTCGCTCTTTATCACATTCAGCCGTTTGAAACACTTTCCTCCAACTCTCTAATCACCCTTTTTATATCCTCCTTTTTGTCGTCTTTGAATCTATCAGTATCACTCATACTTAACTCACATGCCCAACTCTTTGCAACTTCAGTCAATCTCCCGACTCGTACTCTCCGTCACTACTTCCCTGGCCATCCTCCTCTGCTTCATTAGTGCTACATGTGGATCTAGACGTTTGTTCTTAGTTGCTATCATTATCTTTACTTTTATTTTAACTTATTAAAAAACCCGACAAAGTCAGCTGTTTGCCGACCATGACAGTTTTCGAGGTAAACACAGATGAGATCCAGATGTACTACCATTCGGGGTTTTCTAGAATTATATATCATGACTGGGTTCAGTAATCATAAAATATCGTAAAATTACATATCATTCATGTATAAGACACACAACGAAAGGGAAACTAAACTCTTGATTGATTTGTGTTTGTCCAAATTTACAAACATGGACAGAAATAGAATCCAGGCAGTTTTTTTTTTTCGAGTATCTCAAGAAATATTAACTGGTCCAACGGACGAGCACTACAACAGAAGTCACTCATCCGAACGAATTTTCAGTCATCTTGGACGAGTGTTTTTCGTGAGCTCTGATATAGAATGAATATTGGAGTCTACCCCTACCTAAAGGGTATGACATAGGAATTTCTATCAGAGGGGTAAGATTCTAGTACATCAAACCTGAGGCTTACTGAGGGTTTGATTTCTTAGAATGTTCCCAGGGAGTGAGAGTATGTACTATGCCATATCCTCAATGGAGGGTTTGATGATTTTTTCCCCACCAATCATTTAATGTAAATTTTGACTGTCTGTAAACAAATATAGTGGACAGGTGGTCAAACATTCTCAAGTGCAAACATTTTTCTGTAATGAAAAATTAGTCGCCTTATTATTACTGTGACTGTTGAGGTTTGTAGCTAGGCCCTACTTCAATGGAAATTTATATTTCTGAACAAATTTACTCGAAAAAAATAAGTTAAGCCTACTTGTTTCAATTTTTCATATTTTATTTGTCCAAACTTTTTTTAAGAGGTCCTGAAAGGTCTTATTGCAGGTCCCAAAATGTCTCATCCCATGTCCCGAAACATCTTGTTAAGTCCCGAGTTATCCTGGTCCCAAAACGTCCCATTCCCGAAATGTCTTGAACTCCTGCAGCACATGTGTAGTGTCCATTTCCCTTTTACATGTGGATCTACCATATTTTCTAGGTTTGTACAATACCGATACTTTAAGGTACTGTGAATTAAAAAGCTAATTAATAATTTTTGGGGAAGCAGAACTACATAGTATTTTAGTTTTACCTTAATACATTACAATTATTTCCCTTTTACATATGAATCTATCATGATTTCTAGATTAAAGGTTTGTACAATACCAATAATATTAGGTACTGTGAATTAACAAGCAAATTAATAGTTTTTGGACTTTCACAATTCAAAATTTCACTTGGTGTGGTTGGCAGTGCAGTTGAGTAAACATTAGAATGTCCTGAGACCAGAGACGAAATAGATATTTTCCATCCCTGGGGTGAAATGTCTTAAAGTTTAAACTTTATCTATTTTACAAGATTAAAAATAAGTTATGTAAACTTATATTATTGTCTCTTGTTTGCCTTTAGGTCTGCATTGGGGGGGAGGGGGTTCTTGCTGTGGGAGGAAACCAGAGTACCCGGAGAAAATCCATGAATCCGAGTTGGCGACCATCATTCCATCTCACATACTTCCTTGGTAGATCCAATGATCGAACCTCATACCACATGGATGAGAAGCGAGTGGGCTTAGCACTACCCTACTTGTACACCCTTCTCAGGTTAACTGTTTTATTGTGCTGGATGTCTGTCTCTTCCTTAAAGCTTGCCTTGATATGACTAACTTTCTTCTTTGTTTTTTTTTGCAGGTTTTAATGTATAGAAAGCAGCATAAGGTCCTTACAATGGAGGTTAAATATGAACCACAAAGCATAGCAATAAATCTTGAAGGGAGCTTGGTAGCAGTTGGAGGAGCTGCGGTACTGGGTTAACATATTTATTCCCTATGTTAAAGTGGGATATACTAGAGTCACCTTGTCCATTTGTCTATTGATGCAAACTGCTATCGCAACTCCAAATGCAGTGAATTCATTTCAACTAAACTATATGCTTAAGTTTTCATCATTCAGATCTGCAGGAGGAAATGGGCAACATTGTTTAATTACCCCCCTTTTTAGGTCACCTGAGCAAAGCTCATGGTGACCTATTGCGATCATGTTTTGTCCGTCGTCCGTCGTCAGTCGTCCGTCGTTAACTTTTTACATTTTCGACTTCTTCTCATGAACCGCTAGGCCGATTTCATCCAAACTTGGCAGGAAGCATCCCCATGGGAAGCCGCTTCAAATTTGCGAAGATCCTGGGGTTATCTCCCCTTGGGGCCCAAAAAGGGGTAAAATTGGGTACATCTTAAAAAATCTTCTTCTCACGAACCGTCATACGGATTGGCTTCATATTTGGTATTTGGAGTCTTTAGGGCAAGGTCTAAAAAGTTTGCGAACAGAAAAAATTTCCGCCAGAAAACGGCCCAACTAGGGGGCGCCAAAATTAGGTCAAAAATCAACTTTGTTCGATTTGAACCAAATTTGGTAGGAAGCATGCCTTAGTGAATGTGATTTAATTTTTTGTGAAAAAAAATAATTCCGCACCCAATGGGGCCCATATGGGGGCAAAAAAGGGGCCGAAAGGGGTAAAACGTATTTTCAACTTCTTCTCATGAACCACTGGGCGGATTTCAACCAAACTTGGCAGGAAGTACCCCCATGGGAAGCCGCTTCAAGTTTGCGAAAATCCTGGGGTTATCTCCCCTTGGGGCCCAAAAAGGGGCCAAAAAGGGGTAAAATATGGTACATTTTTAAAAATCTTCTTCTCACGAACCATCATACGGATTGGCTTCATATTTGGCATTTGGAGTCTTTAGG
>JACSZP010028982.1:5688-16266 GCA_016161895.1 Pinna nobilis
CTCAATATCTTCAGCTACAGCTTAGGTATTTCAGAATGTGTACTTTATAACAGTCTGATCATAAATTTTATTTAATTAACACGTTTCAGTTTTTGTTTATATTCACTTGCCCACGTTTGAGAATCTAAGTAAGATGCCTTGTTCTTTTTCGTATCAAAAATAGGATTTTCATAATCAACAATTGTTTTACATTTGTTTGATAATATTACCTTTTGATTGTGATCATTTACATATTTTATCAATATTTATCGGCGTTATGCGCATTTTGCATTTATAGGGGAAAATATTGAAATTATTGATAAAATTATTGAATATTATTATTATTTTTAAAAATTTAAATGTTTTATAATAACTTGGAGGGCTTCAATTAAACGATTGTGGCGGGCAACAGGGAAATCTGATTTCTTCTTGACACCTGGTCCTATCCATTCGGGAATAACAACCATTAGCTTCCATATTGAGTCTTTGATCATTTCTCAGTTTGTCATATTTAAAAAGGACTTAGATTTGTATAATATCCCTTGGTACTTTACTTCAATATTAAGTAATAATTAAAGAAATTAGAATCCAGTCCGATATAATTATTTACTCCAAAGGTCCTTGTCCAACACGTTTGACGTTTAAAGTATGCTAGAATGAAAAAAAAATACCCTTTTAGTATGCCTGGTCCCACCCCGTTTGAGATTCGAATTCGTTCCTAATACTGAGACCGTTTTATATACGCATATGAAGCATTCTCTTTCCATTCTTCATAATAGGATTTCTTATACAAAATTGGTTAATATGATTAATGATCTGAAAATTCAAAATTTATTTCCACGAGTGTGTTGGCGCTGCAGTAGCACAGTGGTTAGGATGTTCACCTTTTGAGGATGAGGTTGTGAGTTCGAATTCGAGCCACGCATAATGCGGTTTCATTGTCTGTCTTTCGCATGATATAGTGAAAACTGAGTCTTCGTTTCACAGGAGGTGTCGACAAAAGCAAATTTGTCAACCCTCACTTGCATTTGGTGACGTTTCTATATAAGTTTAAGATTTTTATATGGGACGTTAAACAACAATGCAAAAAACAAAGTTTTAGTATTTTAACTGTAGAACTAATCCAGAACATATCATGTTTTTTTACTCTCGACATCTGGTCCTATCCCAATAGGGGTTGCAATCGAAACATTGGCGGAATTTTCTTCTCAGTGAGGCTTTTTGAACAACAGCAAAAAAGGAAAAATCGATCTGTTTCATGATCTGCATATTCAATAACTGTTGTCACTAGTGTATTGTGCTGCTTTGGCTTTGTAGTTAGCGTGTTCGCCTTGTGATCGTGTGGTTATGGGTTCAAACCCGAACCACGTCTTGTACATCAGGTGTTGGCACATTAAATAAACATCCCTGCTCTACGGCCATAAGTTCCATAATCATAGTTTGTCGCACTTCACCGGTACACTTTGACGTCTCTATATAAGTGAAATTTTCTTGTGTCGAAAGTAAAATAACAATAAGGCCAACCAACCAACTTTTGTTTTAGGGAGCCTGAAGCTGGTTCCGAGTTCCGTTTAAGGAACTCATCTGTATAGTGGTCAGTACTGGTAACTAAGCAGTTTAATTGTTAATACTGATAACCCACCACTATTGTGGTCAGTACTCTCATCTATAAAAATGGTCTGTACTTGTCACTTGTACTCGCCTGTATAATGGTCAGCATTTTCACTCGTCTGGGTAATAGTCAGTATTAGCAAACATTATGTTGGTCAGTGCTGATGACTCTCCTACACATGCAAATGGTCAGCTTTGATTACCCCTATAATGGTCATCACTGGTCATTCGCCTGCACAGTGGTCACACAGGTCAGTCGCCTCTATGATGGTCAGTACTAGTCATGTACCTATCGGTATGGTCAATACTGGTCACTCACCAGCATTATGACCAGTCATAGTCACTCATCTATACAAATGATCACTACTGGTCACTCGACGTTTTTAATAACCAATACTTGTCACTAATCTGTAAAATGGTCAGTACTGGTCACTCATCAGTATGATGGTCAGTACTGGCCACTCACCTATACAGTCAGTACTGCTGGTCAATTACCAATACAAATGGTCAGCACTGGTCACTCGCCTTTATAATGATCAATACTTGTCACTTATCTGTCAAATGGTCAGTACTGGTCAATCATCAGTAAGATGGTCAGTACTGGCCACTCACCTATACAAATTGTTAGTATTGGTCACTCATCTGTAAGATGGTCAGTACTGGTCACTCACCTATACAAATTGTTAGTACTGGTCACTCGACTATATAACGGCCAGACTGGTCACTCATCTGTCATTCATCTTTGATTGTAAGTACTGATCATTCACCTGTAATGGTTAATACCGGTCACTTTTCTGTATATTGCTTATTAATAGTCACTCGTCTGTGTAACGGTCATTCTGGTCGATCGACTTTGTACTGACCAACACAAGTCGAGTGACATGTTCTGACCATTATTCAGATGAGTAACTAGCACTGGTAATTTTATGTGCGAGTGACCAAAACTTTACCTTAAAAAGCGAGTGACTAATACTGACTACTAACCAGACGAGTGACCATTATACAGGCGAGTGACAAGTACTGAGAATTTGTATAGATGGGGTACTGACCACAATACTTGTGATTATCAGTATTGACCAATAAACTGTTTAGTTACCAGTACTGATAATTATGCAGATGAGTTCCTTAAACGGCGCCACACACGGATTGGTGCATCGAGTTCCGTAAACGGAACTCGGAACCAATTTCGGGTTCCCATAAAATTGGAGGAGATCGAGTTGCGTACTTCACACTATTGTTGATTTTTTTTCTTCTCCGAAAACTTAAAGCTCCTTAATTAGTCTTTTCTTTTAGTTTGTTCTTAGAAAGCGGTCAGTAAATATCAAAATATTCATTGAATTCGGAAGCCGTATCACAAAACAATGAAAATTAGTATTTTCATGAACTTCCCGAAAAATTGATTTTACGATATATATGTGGATCTCTGATTTGCCAAAATAACTGGTACATTCTACTCTCAAGCACATTTTCGAATACGGGGGTAAGGAGATATCTATTCTGAACATATCTGGTAGAAAGATTGTAATGTCTGGTAGAAAGATGCATATGGCACAATCTTCTACCGTGGAATAAAATATCCGCGGAGAAAACTTCACCAGATAATTTAAAACAATGAATTCCATTGACATAACAAATTGTCAATTCGATTTGTAACAATTTTTTGTTTATAGGATTCTGCTGCAATTTAACACTTGTCAAAAACCTTTTCAGCTTCCCAGACACTCACTATTTTGTAAATTTGTAAATATGTATAAGGCTAATATGTGGTGAATGTCTGTTAATATGTTGTTGTTGCGTTGTTGTTTAACGTTCCACTCAAGAATATTTCACTCATATGGAGACGTCACCGTGTGCCGATGAAGGGCGACAAATTTTGCCTGTGCTCGGCACTGCTAGCCGGAGAGCAGGGACACGGGAACTCGGTTTTTACTGTCTCATCCGAAAGACAGGGACGGCCAACCGCGGAATGCTAACCATTCGGCCACGGAGGCCCCTGTTAATATGTAAATGTTCCTTTAAGTGATAAATTTATGTACATTTGAACATACACATGCGCGAGTCTCAGACGTTTTCCAAGGGGGCGGGGTGGTTTCGACATGTAAAAAAAATCCAACCCTTGTTAAATTAGTATCATAGCATAATTAGCCAATATTGGTATACATTTTGCAAAATCCAAATAAGGTCCTCTCGATCTGCTCATGATGTATAATATGTACATATAGTTAGGAAATGTATGTACATGTGCATTCACGGATTCTGGATTTTCGTCGGGGATTGGGGAGGGACGAATGTGCTGCAAGAAAATATCTTACCCTTTTAAAAAAGTACCTTAGCATCACTGGCCAGTGTCTGCATATACTTTGTCATTTCCAGTGGTCCGGACGCCCTCGACACCCCCTCCCCCTAGAATGCATGTGTTCTTGCTCAAATAGTTGGAGGGATGTATGTACAATTTTTTTTAATTTACCATACCTTTATATATAAAACTGTTTGACCTACTCTTACCTGTAAAGAAAGTCACATTGACCCGAACCAACTGACATGTGAACTTGACACTTCAAATGGAGGGAGGGTGTGTCATAATTTCAGCTGTTGAGCTGCATCAATAAAAAGTCCGGAAATCTTTTAAATTTCCTTACCCGTAGAGTAGGTCATGGTGACCGAGCCCGCTGAAGTGCAAACTGAATTTTTAACTGTTTTGGTGAAAGCTTAACTCGTTTCTAAATTTCAGCATCTTATCTGCATCCAAAGCAAGAAAGAAAAAAATGCCATCTGCAACTTTAATATCCTGTTAAATCCAGCTACTAGGTTGTCAAAAAAGCGAGTTAATGTCAATAATCTACTTATAAAGCTTTGTAATGGATTTCGAATCATTATTTTTCTTTTAAAATACATGTAATTATCCATTTTTCTGTGCGATATGTTTGTTGTACAAGGTTGACTGTCGACAAAGATAGGAAATATTTCCGAATGTTTTCTAATTTTCCATTGGTACAAATAATGAATGAGTACGAGTAAATCACAAAAAAGTCATCTGCGTTCCCCTTCAAGGTTTCCTCTGATTGTATATGTTCAATTAGCGACTATTTTCGTTACTGATTCTAAAATCTTGAATAAACAGTAGCTAAATAAATGTGAAATATGTTGACTCTCAAAAACAAACAAATAAATTAATTGATTAATTAATTAATAGATAAATAAATATCAAGTGTTTCCTAGCCGAGCGTAAAACGCTGATTTGATCAAATCTTACGGTAGGGGAAGTAACTTCAACGTGCACCCAAGAAATGGAAACAGGGATACATTCAGAAAGACCAGCGCTAACCGTGATTGCGTTTCACTTTACACCGACATTCAGCAAGTCATTCGCGAATATTTTAGACGACTCCGATATATTCGAAGTGCGAAGTCAGAAGTGTGAAGTCCATGTGACGATTAAAAATGTATATTACAACCATTATTGAGGGCTCTAAAACGTATTCTGCAATTGTGGCAGGGGGCTTCAGTGTTTATCATACTGTCTCATCCGAAGCTGAATGTAAGTTAAAATGTGATTAAAATTTAATTTTTCTCCATTGTTAAATGGGTTTTTAATGGAACTAAATATCAGAAAATCGTGTGCCGAAAACCGAATTTGAAGCCTTATATATCTGGGTCAAACTAGTCCATTATTTCCTTGAAGAAGATTAAATATAGATTTCTTAGTAAGCCAATGTATTCTTGAGTGGGGCGTTAAACAACAATAAAACAAAAACATTAAATCCATGTGAAACTTTCAACCACAAAGTCAAGCTGCATTGTTACGGAGGGCGTCTGAGCTACCTATAAAGTATTCTGTATGACGGAAATCACTGCAGTTTTGCACGCTTCCTTAAAATAAGATATTTAAAAAAACACAAAATTGTTGTGGCTTTTGTGGTTGGGGGGGAGGGGGTCTTTTTTTACCTGTGATGGGGGAGCGTTTGATTGAACGTAAGTCCCATTCAACTTCAAAACATACTTAATGGTTTGTAAGAAGAAACGAGATATGTAAATGGACGACTGACAGGAACGGATCATAATTATTCATCTGTCATGTCCTGATTGGAAGAAAGCGTATTGCTAGTAGGTCTTGAAAGGAAACAATGTAAAGGATTTAATTCAATATATTAAATACTTACTTCCCTGATTTCCATCCTCTTAAACATAGAAATTTCATTTCTATGAAATTATCTCTAAATAAGAAAAGGTCAAGTTGTAAGCTAATGTCACCCTTCAAACCCGTTGCTCAATTTTCTTAACTTTTGTAGTATGTGACACAAAATTAATTTTCTAGGAGATACATTTTATTACGTATAACAGTTTCAAAAGTGGAGATACAGAACAGTCCAATCAAAAGTTTGATGTATTTTTCTAAACCTGTATTCAATTTTTTGCCCTTACAGTTTTTTAATTTTCTGAAGTTACATAATTGTGTGTAATTTTAACACTATAAGTATCAATAATTTCCACACGGTAATAAGATGAACAGAGATGCTGATGTTCCTTTAATTGAAAGTAGAATGCAACATATAATTCAACTCACCAGAGTGGTTCCGTAGATATATGTTAAGTTATCAATATTTCTGACATGAAAATAACAATTTTGTGGAAATAAACATGTTTTCCAGAAATCTGATAGCAAAAATAATGACATCGAACATATGCTCGTGTCTGAAGCTGCATACTAATTAGAAAGAGCAAGACTATAAAATTAATAGCTTAAATTGTATCATTCATAAAAAAGTTGAAGAAAGAGAATATGCAGAGAAAAATATTAATATATAATTCATTACTATTAATATATTATATACAGTTGAATCTCGAAAACTCGAAGTGCTTGGGACCGGTGATAAAATTCGAGTTTTCGAGACTTCGAGTTTTCAAAAATACGATTACTCTCCAGCTTAACGCTATTCCGCCGCCCAAATCCTTTAATTCACTCCCTTTCTGGACAATGTTCTCATCACTCATTTTTTTTGGTAAATATTTTGCCAATGTCGTCACCTTTAATTGCTAAATAAACAATTTGTAATTACAATGTCTGGCAAAAGATTGAGATGATATTTCACGGGTATTTTAAGCTTTGGATTGTGAAATTTATTCGAGAGATCGAAAATTTCGCCCGTTGACGTTCGACAGATCAAGACTAAATTTGCTTAGTTTATTAATGAAAAATTCGGGACCGTCGTTTTACTTCGAGAAATCGAGAACTTCGAAAGATCGATGTTCGAGTTTTCAAGATTCGACTGTATATACATGTGTACTTATATAATATCATTGTTCACGCATTTCAATGTTTGGGATGTTTGTATAACATAAAGATGAGATTTTTTTGAGAGTTTATTATGTGTTTATATTTGCTACAGGTATGTTTGGCAGGTACCATTCACATATACCACTAAATCCTCTGCACAATATGACCAGACTTTTAAAGACATAGTATGGTTAAATGGAACAGAATATGGTATGTTTTCTTGGTTGGAATGAATAATCAGCAGGCATTGATGTTCTTCTTCACTAATTCCTATTTTATAAATCTGCAATATCTTGTAGTGGTATATTGAAATTGAATCATTATACATCCAGTGCATTTTCCTTTTTCCATTGTACTTTCATTGCATTGTTAATGACCTGCATATATTGGTTGGTTGTATTGTTGTTTAACGTTCCACTCAAGAATCTTTCAATTATATGGAGACGTCACTATGTCGCAGTGAAGGGCGACAAATTTAGCCTATGCTTGGCACTATGGCCATAGAGCAGGGAGGGTTCTTTAACATGCCAACACCTACTGTGACACAGGACCTCAGTTTTTACTATCTCATCCGAAAGATAGGGACAGTCAACAGTACAATGAATAGGGCTGGAACTCTGGACCTCTCAAACTAACACTTACCACTAGGCCACAACGGCCCCATCTGCATATGTAAACATTCATTAACTAGTCCCCTACCGACAAACTGGAGGATGGCCTCCATGGCTGAATGGTCAGACCATTGCTGTCTTAACTCTCACCTCTCATCAGCACGAGTTCTAGCCTCAATGGAACCTAAAGGAAAAGCGGATGGAGGATAATCTCTTTGTAACCAGGTTCTCTCCTCCACCAATTTAAACCAACTTCCACCTAATGGCTGAACAATTGTTGAGCCTGGTATAAAACAAAAAGCCAAAAAAAAATAAAAAATAAACAAACAAGCAAGCTGGATGGGACTGAAAGTTTTCTGTCTGTTGGTCTGCCTATTTGTTAGTCATTTGTCTACATAAGAAATGCTTTGACTTCAGATGTACCATTGGCCAGTAATATAAAGCCAGATGACTGGGTAATTGGCAACATACAACAGTTTGGATATTACAGAGTGAATTACAATAGGGACAACTGGTTGTCACTGATAAAACAACTGAAGACTCGTCATAAGGTAAGTGTGCATTAGAGACAATTATAATTAGAACAACTGGTTGTGACTCATAAAACAACTGAAGACTCGTCATAAGTTAACTATGTATTACTTACAACTATATGGACAACTGGTTATTACCCATAAAACAACTAAAGACACATAGCGTAAGTGTGTATTTAACAGACAACTACAAGGGGACAACTCCTTGTTACTTAAAAACAACTAAAGACACATTATAAGACGAGTGTGTATAACAGGCAACTACAATAGGGACAACTTATTGTTACTGATAAAACAACTAAAAACTCATCATAAGGTAAGTATGTTTTACAGACAACTACAGTTGGGACAACTGGTTGCTAATCCAAAACAACTGAAGACACATCATAAGGTGAATGTGTATAACAGACAACTACAATAGGGACAACTGGTAGTTACTCATACAACAACTGAAGACATCTTAAGGTACATGTAAGTATGTACTACAGACAACTACAATAGGGACAACTGGTTGTTGCTTGCAGAACAACATCAGAACGTAAGTGTGACACTATCACAGAGTAAATTACATTGAGGAGAATTGCTTAGTACTTTATCTATAAGGAGACATGTTCTTGTTGCTCAAACTACAAAAGGGAGAACTGTTTCTTACTCAGATAACAAAATGAAGACCTAGATATTACTAAAAAAAAAAACAATAGGGAGAAAAAGTTTTACCTAAATTACAATGGGGATAATTTGTTCCTATTCAAACTACATCACGGGGAATTGGTCATAAGCATTAAACAAAAACCATAAATTAATTAATTGTCCACCATGAGTTGAATTTGTACTATATTATGTTCAATTTGTTTTTCATTTGGTACAAACATTTCACATTTGTTTGATAATTTCAAATTTGTATTTATTAATTTAATTTTTACGCATGTACCGGTAATGAAGATAAAGTTAATAATTCAATACTTTCATAATCCGCTTTGAATTCTTTTGAATAATTTATTTAGTATTTATATCAGCAACATTTATGTCAGCTCTAGCTTTACAGTCATTTTCTTTTACATTCTAGGATATCCATGTCATCAACAGGGGCCAGATAATAAATGATGCCTGGGCACTATCAAAGTGAGTTTTGCCTGCTCTTTTTGTTGTACCTTTTCATTTCATTTTCCATTACTTAATTGCAATAATCACTTATCAGACCATCAAGTAAAAATTACTTCATGTGTGATTCAGTTTATTCCACAGTGATATTTTAATCTAGTTCTCAAGGTTTATTTTCAGAATATTGGATTGAGAATGTAGTTTTGGTTTAGGTATATTCCCATTTTAGTAATACATTTGTAATTGTGGAATTAAATTTTGCTTTTAGTAAATTTGCTAGATCTGCTGGTCAAGTGTGAAACAATCTAATGGAACTACTTCATGTACCACATGGTACCTCATAAGGTTGTGCAGTATTAGTATCTCCAGTGGTGATGGAATGTACCGTTACGTAATCTTCCTGCAGAAATTATGACACCAGTGCGGGATAGCGTCCTCTAGCATCACTCAACCACTTATAGAAACAATAGTTTTGCAAAATCATTATCAGGTATTATGAGGTGTATGAATAATAGTTCCAATGAAATTTAGTTCAAGATATGCTTGGCTTCTTTCAGTTACCCTCGAATTAACATTCATCATCAGCGTGGATTCGAGCCTCGCTGGAACCTTAATTGATTATGTGAGAAAGTTTGCCAGTTTACTTGCGGAAGGCCGATGGTCTCTCCTTGGGTACATTTGTAATTGGGCTCTCTCCTCCACCAATAAAAACTGGCCACCACCATATGACTGAAAGATTTTTGAGTGTGGCCTAAAGCAAAACCAACCTAACAAATTAACATTCAAATTGATTAACATTATTTCTCTGTAGATCTGGAGACTTGGAAATGGATATTGCACTGAAAGTGATAGAGTACCTTGGTAATGAAATGGATTATGTCCCTTGGTATGCTGCTGTAAATGAAATCTCCTATGTTCGCAAGATGCTCTCCAGGACCGCAGTGTATGGTAAATTTAAGGTAAGTGTACAAGTCAGTCTTGAGTCAACTACAGTATTTCACTTTGCATCGTATTAAAAAATCTTTTCTATTTGTCACAGCCAAGGATATCACACATCTTGATGATCTGAGGGCTGTCTTGGCTCCGTAGTTAGCATGTTTGCCTTCTGACTGTGAGGTCATGGGTTTGAATCTATGTTGCAGACTGCCGATTTTTCTTGTCTTTCTGATGAGAAAGTCCAAATTGAGGTTTCGTGTCACAGGAGGTGTCAACATGCTACTGCTTGATGGCCATAAGTTCTGAGTTTAGGCCGTCAAAGTTCATAGCCAGTCAACAGCACATGGTGACATCTCCATATAAATGAAGGATCCTTGAGTGGGATGTTAAACAACAATACAAACAACCAACCAATATTGCTGGTCATGGCAATTCAACAGCACATGGTGACGTTCCCATATAAATGAAGGATCCTTGAGTGGGATGTTAAACAACAATACAAACAACCAACCAATATTGCTGGTCATGGCAA
>JACSZP010028983.1:0-13018 GCA_016161895.1 Pinna nobilis
TGACCCAAAACTCGAAAACGCCCCAACCGCCAGAGTGCAAACATGGCTCGATTTATAGCATTTTTTATGGGCTTTCAGAAAATCATACCCTTCAAAAATTCCCCCTGGGAACAGGGGTTATTTGCCGCTCAAAGACTACTATGATATCGAACGACAGACAACACCATGGCCAACACAAAATGACACGAGACTACAAGTAGTAATTTATACAACGACACAGAATAAATATAGAGCAGCACGAACCACATTTACAACCAGAAATGAGATCAAATGATCCAGAAGTGTAACCAATCTTTGGCGTGTCATCCATGTTTTAAATCGGGGAAAATATCTTATCTGGTAACAGTCGTAACGAGAAACGAAGGACTGGATTAGGTGTACGATAATGGGAACATGTCCCTCATCGCCTGTCACTGTTACGGTTAACCAGATCATTATGGCGGCCGTTAAACTTTCAAAGTTATTACTTCAATCCGTCAGTCCACAAAAGAAAAAAATGATGACAATTTTTTTCTTAAAATGATATCTCCTCAACCACCCCGCATTGCCAATCTTTAGGTGTATGTCAAGGTGTGAAGAAGACCAGGAAGTCTCTGCTGTTTAAATTAATTTTGGTTTGAATATTTGCGATCAACAGTCACAAAACTGAGTTATTTAATGAAAGAACATCATCGATATAGCCGAACGTGAGGTTGAAGGGTTGTAAAGCTGTATTATAGGAAAACATGTAACCCTTTAACCTATTTTCGGTCGTCTACATGCCGAGCGCAAATCAGTCAAACTTCCTGTACTGTAATTTGGCTTCATTTTTCGGCTTATTCTCTTTAACATGTTTGTTTACTCAACACGTATAGGATCTAGAGCGACAAAGGTTCTAGTGATACGCAATGCCCGATAAAACCATACGCGTAAACACCAAACATACAGCATTGTGTTCTTACCATTAGATGCCCAAACATTTGCTTGTATCTATTGCCTTTAAACTCCATAACGTTTTTATTTACATGCGATATCTTAAAAACAATTATCGTGTAACTTTGCTGGACAATATATTAGCAAGTAGGCCTATGTGTGTAGAGGTTAAGGCCCTATGCTGTATGTTGCACGTTTAAGTTAGGTAAGAAAATTAAGTGTAACACATTTTTGTGAGTACTCAGCGAAATAGATATTCTCGCAAACAAAACCGGATAAATAGCTTTAAGTAAGATTAATTTAATGTGTTTCAGTCCTAACCGTAAACATGTAAGTAAAAGGGGAGAAGATCAGTCGCCAATTTATCAGAGTAAAGGATTTATAAAGGTTTTCATAGGAAAACAAAAGTGCCTTCAAGGCTGAAGTTGGGGAGGTTGATTAGAGTTTTTGAATAAGAGCATTTGAGCATTTGACAACATAATCCCAAATATTGCTTCTAGAAGATAAACAATATTTAACAATATTTTAGACAAACGGAACAGAAGACCTTCGTGGCTAGGTGGTCAGTATGTCGACCGTCTTATCGTGACGCCGTGGACCCGACTCTGTGTCACGCTTCCATTGACATTCCTTGTCCTCAGAATTAAACATTATGCCAGAGTTGTTATTGGCTTGTTGAAGAGTCCCGACTAAACTAATCAGCAAAGCCCAAGTCTGTAGCCCACAGGCGGACGTGAAATATATTTTAGTTGGACGTTTTAGATAAAACCAACCAACCAAGAGACATGAATAATGCTTTGGATATATCAGCGTTATTAACTGTTGATATAACATGTGTTTAAAAGTGAATGGTTCTGGGATACTTGATAAAGAGTTATAAATAATCTTTGGTCATCCAACAAGTTTATTGTCACCTAGTCCCACTTAATATTGCACTAAATAAAAAAGAGATTGTCTCTTATCGATGTGGCTTGTGGTTTGAGAGTTGAAGTGCTAAATTGATTTATTTTGATTATACCCCTAATATAGAACGAGGCCATATTCCACCTGTGCAATGAATAAAATCTTATGTTATAGCAGTCTTATATCACTGCGATTGAAATCCAAGGGGGTATATCTTATTTTGTCTTCTTATCTTTAAAACAATAAATTGACGTAAAATTTCGTCTATCCTTTATTTGTAATAAACCGCCCGTGAAAATTTTCTGTAGTCTCTTCTTATCTTTAATCTGAACATATTTTGCTTACAAATCAAACAATAAGTACAGTCAAGTTAAATGAGACGATTTATTCGGGAACAAAGGAACCTCATTTAAGTATTCATATCCAATTATCTTCATTTAAAGTTTTGACAATTGCTATACAATTATATATGGTTACGGTGCATTGGTGCCAAACATTTAAAGAACAATATCTTTTAGTCTCTCAGACAAGTTCCTCCGATGTCATGAAGATAAGTGTATGAACATTTTACTGGAAAGAGGCCCACTGAGGGTGTATTTTTCACTCAATTGAATTGAAGACTATAGGGATTAATTAATTTTCATTTTGACAAAAATACCGTAGAACGTAGTACTATAACTGGTTCCTCTTAATTGTCTATTGTTCAAATACGACAAAAGTAGAGATTCAGCAGACAGACAGCAGAGACACGGGTAAAATGGATTCAAGACGGTGATTCCAGTCCATACCAAGGTTTGTTTCTCTTTCTATAGCTATAAATAATGGAATGTGTATTTGAAGTTATGAAGGGTCCATCTTTTAAAATGGAACCTAGATACATATATATTGAAACTGAGCTGGAATGATTTTTTTCTTTCTTGTAATCAGGGTATTTAAAACAACTGGGTCAAAATAGTATTAAAGTAATTAAGCAGGGAAATTAAAATCATGTCTAATGAAGAGAAATTTCCAAATATGAGGATTATCTAATTCTCAATACAACAAACCTTGCGGAGTTTCATTCTAAAAACATGAATTCTTAAATAATCTCAATACAGGTCTGTCAATACATAATGCAAGGGGATGCACAGAGTCTGGTTTTTCTCGACGAATTATTGCGGCAGACTTTTTAAACGACAATGCAAAGGGTTTATTCAATCCACTATATATTACGAAAGCGCTGAGTTCAATATGAGGCTACTTTATTTAGGTAGCTACTTTATTTATTACGAAACCAATATTTCAAATTAATCTCATTTTCAAAATTCTCTTATACAGTTAAAATTTCTTCCCAAAGCGTTTAACACATGCAAATAAAGGAGACGGATTTACATACACAGCGGTCATTCGTTTTTAACCTGTTTCGCAGATTAACCCTATAAAACTAGAAGTTTTATTATCGGTCTATATTCTTTTGTGACGTTTGCTAGTATGCTGTCTCTTCCAAACAGTGACTTTACAATTGGAATGAGAAATATTATTTCACATGAACACCGTAGCGAAGACAGCAATGCAAATAAGATCGAATGTGTTGTTTTCTCCGACCTGGGGTATATTTTTTATAATCCCTTGTACTGCTTTGCTTTGTAAGTAGGTCATATTGTTGTTATGTTACACTAGTGAGGTAGACTTATCCTTTAAAAGAACACATTCCTCCTTAATAAGAATTGCGGAATCCCTGACTTTTTAAGACACCTTTGACGTGATTCTACCATATGCGGCAGTGTGATAGTAATTGCCCTGATTCAAATATTGGGATTGTGTTGTATGTCTTTTCGTAAAGAAAAAATCGGACATATACAAAAAGGGTCCTGATCTCATCCCTCTAACACAACGTACAGCTTAACCGAATCTTGATTTATTTTGTACTAATAAATCCGTAGAAAAAAACCAAGTTTTATAAAATAGTGTAAAGTACCAGCTGTATATAGGAAAGATTATTAGTATAGCTCGAATTATTTCTTGATGACATCTAGTCTTCTCATACACCAAACTTACGACATTTGCGCATTTCAGTGTTGCAATGATTATGCTAAGTATTTAATTTATTATCCCCGTTTTCATAAATTTAAATGTCGCCATAAGCTTAAAACAAAGTCAAGCATTTTAAATTGAAATTAACCTGCCATTGTAACACAATCCATGTGAAGAGATTTTTACCCAATAAGGTTATCATAGAATGTCGCACAGTGCTTTTGGTATAAATCATGACATGTCAATCTGTAAACGATATTTTATTTGAAATAGGTCACCATATTTTAAATGGTATCTGAAAATTTAAATACCATACTACATGCTTACAAAATCTGTGATAACATCAGTGATCAGAAAGATCTTGACAATACAAAGGCACATTAAACAGCTACAATAAAGCATTTAAATGCCAAACATAAGTCTAAAAGGGTGAAATGTTTTGCGAAAATTAAGTAAGACATTTGATCGTAATACGCAAAATTTATTTCAAATTTCGAGGCGAACAAATTACAAATCAAATCAGTTCCACTTAATAACACAGTAATTAACACACTAATTCCAATCAATATTTCAGAAAAATTCTAAGTTTAATGTCAAAGTTGTAAAATTAAAATAAAAATAACTTGTGTGTTGAGATATAAGTTATAAACAATAGTCAAAAATTAAGTCCGTTTTGTAAATTTGTCATGTTGTGATACTTACTTAAGAGCTGTGAGAACTTCACATTAACGAGGTTAGGGACAGGTAGCGTACATATTCGGAGTGGGGAAGTGAAAATCGGGTATGCCGAGTCCGAACAGAAACGAACCATGAAACGATTTGAGATCATATTTTCGTTATTTATGACAATTTGTACTGAAACTTCCACAGTAATTGAAGATCATGAACTTGAATCTGTCTTATTGTCAAAATTCAGATCAAAATTTCAATCTTTTGGTTACCTCAAGTAACTGACGTCAAATGGCTACATTGGTGCCAATTGTTCATATGTTTACGTTTGCAAATTGTTTAAATCATCTCCTTATATTGTTGAACAAAATTAGTTTGTAATGAATCTCATTGAACACTTAGTACATGCCCTATTGGTCTAGATTATAAAAATACATGATATTTTGCCAACAAAAAAGAGTAGTGCCTGGTTGTCAAGGGGGCGCGCCCTCGATGGCAAGTCAAGCTCAAATGTTATGCAACGTAACGAATATTGCTCAACCGTTCTTATGTATTTTGACAACAATATTATATGTAAACTCCATGTGTATTTATCAGTACTCATGATCAATGTCCATGATATTTTCATCAAAAGAGGAACGATTTAGTAATGATATGATATAAAATTATGATAGCTCTCTCTCTTAGAGGAAGGGTAGGTAGCATACTGTTGTCCCCCAGGCCTCTGATAAATAAGCGATGTCTCGAGGTAGATGATACGGTTTATTCTGGTAGAACTTCATCGTGAAAGATAAATAGATGTCCAACATTCAGTACATTTTCTCTCAATCTCTCAAGATGTGCAATACTACATTTTAGCAAAAATGAAAGAGATATGATGACAATTTTTTTTAATTTGATAACATAATGAATAATTATGTTGAAAAATTGTGGACTCTAATTAAATTTTGTTCTTGACATACAAGCCAAGAAAATAAATTGAAATGAATGTAGAAAATAAATTTTACCATGAATTCCATTCTTACATACTTACTTAAATCATGAATATTGTTTTACTAACATTTAGCTTGCTAGCATTCCACAAGACACATACAAAGGAAGAGTATCAGACATTTAATAATGCAGGGGGGGGGGGTAACTCTTGCTTAAGAATATCTCGATAACTAGCACCGCAACCTCTCTATATTTTCTTCAAAAGAAAGAGGATATGTTGTTTTGCAACTGATTTAGATATAAAACAAATTCTTAAAAAATGCCTAAAAATGATAAGGTGTCCCTAACTACCTTAAAAGGATATTTTTTCCCAATTTTCCAATGTGAATCTACAGTGTGCTGTGAATGCTAGGTGACAACGACTATTGATATTTTCTCTTTTATTTTACTGAGATCAGCGCCTTGGATATTAAGCAGTCATTTTTTTGTCAATCCTCTTGCAAATGTGTGCTGTTATATTAGATATGACATCATCAGTGCAAATGCAGATATATATATATTGGTATGAGTGGCAGACTGTAGACATTTCCGTATAATTTGAAAATAATTTAATTTAATAAGGAATATTTTACATTTAATTCTTGTGATACATTTTTTCACTTTTACTTTTAGAATGGTGACATGTCCAATTGTATTTTCCAGGGTTATACAGATACAAATCAATACACGATGGCTGAAGGCACCACTCACAACTTTGGCCAGGTGCCTTTGTCTTGTGATGTTTGTGATGGCATGGGCATTGCTATTGGGTACTGTTTTAACTGTGAAGTGAACCTATGTGCCACATGCTACAATAATCATTTGGAGGGAAAACCATTAAAATTTTTTCAAAGCCATGAAATAGTTCCAGTTGAGGAGGCTCTAAGATCCAGATACTCTGAAGAACAATGCAGCATGCATCCTACCAAAGTTTATATCTTACACTGTAATACCTGTCGGCAGTTGGTATGTCACGACTGTTTAACAGAGGAAATACATAGAGATCATTACTTCTGCAATATTGGCAAAGCCATGGCAAACGCCTTCAAAGATATTACAAAATATGCAGAAGTGATAAAAAAGCTTTTGCCACAATGCCATCCATTGGAAACAAAGACCAGGGAAAATATCAAAGAATGCAAGGACTGGTACACAAAACATGAGGATATAGTTCAGAAGAAGAGGGGGGCGCTTATAAAAGAGGCACATCGTCATCGTGATGAGTTATTGCAAACACTGACACAAAATAAAAAAAAAAGTATGGAGCCATTAGAACAAATGAAGACCCTGGTAAAAGATAAAACTAAAAAACTTAAAGATTCGATGGAAAACACACACGAGGTCAAGAAAAAGAAATATTCAGAAATTATCAAGTTCTCAAAGGATAAACCTGTCATTGAGGACATTGATGACAAATTGCAAGGTGTCATTTCGATTCAATTCCCCTGCGATTTGAGCAAACAAATTGACAGTTTGCAGGTGGTGCAGACCTTTATCGAGGATGGAACAATAGAAAACAGCGAAGCACAACAGGGAGTTTAGAACGATCTGCACAAGTTTCAGCTTTACAATAAGCTATAGAGTGAACGCATCTGTATCACATGTTTATTTTTAGTAATAACTTTTTTATAAATCCATGTCGTTTTTGTCAATATATCAGACGTATGCAGACTTTACATTGCTTGCATGTTTTGGTGATTTTGAAAAATAATTTTAAAGAAAGCCCGCTTCATCAGATATCCCGTAAGACAATTTGGGTAATAATAATAATCTTGCAGACTCTAAATCAAAAATAAAAATAAATAAAAATAATTTTTTATGCGTTTATCGTGTTGGTTGGCTTGTTGGTTGTATTGTTATTGGATGTCTCACTCAAGAATCTTTCATTTGTATGAAGACGTTACCGTATTCCGACGAAGGGCGTCAAATTTTACCTGTTCTACACTTATGACCGTGGCATGTGAGGGTTGTTTAACGTGTCAATACCTACTGTGACGCGGGACCCCAGTTTTGGCCCTGCATGCACAGCCAACCGCGGCGTTTCATTTGCTCGAACATCGGACCTCACGATCAAACGTGCAATACGCTAACCATCATGCCACGCCATCCACGCGCAAATCCTGTAAAGGAATATGTTTATTCGGGCCCAAATTTTGTTGTTAAAATAGAAAAAAAAACTTGCGAGCTTCTTGACTTAAAAGACCGGTACTCACCAGCTCCCAGGGGCTATGTCCCAATCCCTCGACTGCTACTGAGTATCTCTAGAAGGCCTAGACAGGCCTAGGCCTAGTATTTCAATGACTCATACGCAATTTGGCTTTTAAAAAAAGTGACGAAATTTTAGGGGAAAAATCCAATCCCTCCTTTGAAAACTGTCTAGATCCGCCTATGTAAAATAATACATGGGTCAGTAGTCAAACTAAAATAGAACCAAGGTAAGTCAACTTGTGTTTTGTCACACGGCGCTGTGCATAGCAAGTATAATGAATTATGCCACTGCGCTGTATATAGCCAGTATAATGTTGTATGTCACTGCGCTGTACATAGTCAGTATAATGCACTTTATCATATGACTCCAATTCCCTCTTCCCACGCGTAAGAGTTATCGTTCTTGGCGCAGAGTCGGGTATATATGCACACTTCCGATGTTTTCCAAGCTCGAGTTAGATGGCGGTGAAAATGTAAATAAGCATGGAAATATCACAGACCAGTACCTTTGAAGACATTCTAAACTTAAGGAAAACACAAATACAGTCGTATTTGAAATCAATTCAATGTAAGGTTACCCTTAATAAACTTTAACTAGGCCAAAGAGTGCACATAGATTGAACTCGTCAAGAATCCGAGTCTGGCACTTTAGAGAAAACGCCGAGTGTTGAAACAACTAATGTTTCAACTGCACCACCAATTACTGAAATTACGTTTGGTTGGACAAACAATCGCACTAACTTCCGAAAATAACCCATAAAGATGTCGAACATTACCTTATTTCAAGCAGCCATAGAACTAACGACAACGAGAAAATGGCGTGTTACCGCCAGTTCATTCGTCGGTACAACGTCTTCAAAGAGAATTATCTCCATAATATGGTGGTTGACATGATTGACGAAGATCACCCATTATGCTATGTACGATTAAAGTGTTTTGCATCCATGAAGAGTCAAGTTTATATCCAATGGATTCTAATGACAAGGAGCTGCCCTGTGCTGTTATATGAAAACATATTGTAGCTGTCCACCAGGATGAGCTTCTTTCATAGAATCAAAAGAATATTATCAACCATGTGGGCTTACGTGTGGAATAATCAAATGCAAGCAGCATGTATGTACATTTATGAATTCCGGGTTTTATACAAACGCTAGTCCGTTAGTAAGAGATCAGTAAAAACAGAAAGGACAACAACAAATTAAATTCATGTCACTGAAATTAAACATTTAGATAATATTGTCTTTTGATTTAATTTTTGAGAATTAATTATCGTAAAGAAAGACTTCAATGTCTTTGTAATTCCTTAAATGTTGTTACTAAATGTTTTCCACCCTGTAATGTTATCACATTGCAATTGAATTTTCAGCATTGTAGGCTTGGTGAAGGTGTACCAATATTGCTGGACTGCTTTTTTCATTGGAGGATGCTACATGTACTTCTGAAGAAAAAAAAACCATGACAAAGAAGATCTAGCTTGTACGTCCAAGCTATGCATTTGGAATAAACCAAGGAAAAGAGCATTAAAATGTAAAACTGTGAATCAAATAGAATTTAAGAAAATAAGATAAGATATACCAAAAAAAGTAAAAAAATAAATGATGCAATAACAATATTATCCTTGAAAATAAAGTGACGTCTTTTTGCGACAAGATATGTATGCGATTAAACAGCAGCAAGGCTCTATTATTTGACTTGATAGTCTCTAGTACTATGCTATGGGCCGAGTTTGTAATGGGCCGACTTGTCCAGTTACCCTCTAGTAAAGAACAAACAGATAAAGAAATAAGTAGTGATATGAGTGTAGCCTTGGGGGAGCAGGTTTGTACACCACAAACTGTGGTCCATGAATCAGGCAAGTATCTAAACATCAGACAGTTGTGTATGCAGTCTGATGATGAGTTCAGCAGTATGTCTGATCCTCCAATGGCGGCTATTCAAGAACTAGAAAGACATACAAGAAACAGGGTAGAAATCCATTATGGATTCAAGCTAGGAATGTAAGATAACAGCATCAACAGTTCATAATGTTCATACAAGGAAAGATTGTACTAACCAGATAAGTTAGTAGAACGTGTAATTGGTGATACAAGTGCAGAATCCATAACATCCAAACCCCTTCAGTGGGGCAAGATTACATGAACCAATTGCTAAGAGACGTTACAAAGCATTTAACGTTTGCATCATAAACAAAACAAATAGAAATATGTGAAAGAGGATTGTTTATTCATGACAAATGTGCCTATCTAGGCGCAAGTCCTGATGGCATTGTGAAATAATTGCAGGATTAATTTTGGATCGAGATAAAATATCCTTATTAATTGAGAAACTCCTCAATAGCTGAAACCTGCAAATCAAATGATTTCTGTTGTTATCTTGAAGAAAATCAATCACTACAACTCACGACAAGTCATAGGTACTATGCACAAATACAGGATCAATTAGCTTTGTTTATTTAAGAAAGGTGAACTGGTTATATACACCCTCAAAGATATAAAATTTGTGAGTCTGAAGTTGGTTCCGAGTTCCGAGTTCCGTTAATGGAACTCGGAACTAGGTGTCAGTTCCGAGTTCCGTTTACAGAACTCGGAAATCGATGCCAGTTCCTAGTTCCGTTTAAGGAACTCTGTTCCAGTTCCGAGTTCCGTATAAGGAACTCATCTGCATAATTGTCAGTACTGGTAACATAACAGTTTAATGGTCAGTACTGATCACTCACCAGTATTGTGGTCAGTAATCTCATCTATAAAAATGGTCAGTACTTGTCACTCGCCTGTATAATGGTCAGCATTGGTCACTCGTCTGTTTAGTAGTAAGTATTAGTCACTCGCTTTTTAATGTAAAGTTTTGGTCAATCACACATACATTTACGAGGTCTAGTCACTCATCTGAATAATGGTCAGAACAAGTCACTCGACATTATGTTGGTCAGTGCTGATCACTCTCCTACCTATGCAAATGGTCAGCTTTGATTACCCCTATAATGGTCATCACAGGTCATTCGCCTGCACAGTGGTCAGACAGGTCAGTCGCCTCTAGAATGGTCAGTACTAGTCATTCACCTATCGGTATGGTCAATACTGGTCACTCACCAGTATTATGACCAGCAATAGTCACTCATCTATTCAAATGGTCGGTACTGGTTACTCGCCGTTTTTAATAACCAGTACTTGTCACTAATCTGTAAAATGGTCAGTACTGATCACTCATCAGTATGATAGTCAGTACTGGTCAATCACCAATACAAATGGTCAGGACTGGTCACTCACCTTTATAATGATCAATACTTGTCACTTATGTGTAAAATGGTCAGTACCGGTCACTCATCAGTAAGATGGTCAGTACTGGCCACTAACCTATACAAATTGTTAGTACTGGTCACTCGACTATATAACGGCCAGGCTGGACACTCATCTGTATAATAGTCATTCATCTTTGATTGTAAGTACTGATCATTCACCTGTAATGATTAATACCGGTCACTTTAATGTATGTTGCATACTAATAGTCGTCTGTGTAACGGTCAGTACGGGTCAATCGACTTTGTAACGGCTAGCACTAGTCTTTTATCCAGTTGTCAGTACAAGTCACTCGCCTGTATAATGGTCATCGTGTACGGGAACCAAATACCAGTTCCGAGTTCCGTTTAAGGAACACGATGCACCAAGCCGTGTGTGGCGCCAACTGCCCCGCAGCTCTCCGCCGAGCGAAGTAGCCTTCCGATGCAAAATTGAAGTAGCCAGGAGAGCTACTTCGCTCGGCGGAGATCTGCGGGGCGGCCCACACTGAACATCGACCTACGATAGCAGGGGAAGGCTTCTGCATTCAGGCGGGAACTGCGGGGCGACCAACGCCGATCATCGACCTACCAAATATAAGCGAGTGAAGGCTGACTCGCTCAGCGGAGAACTCGGGGGCCGCGACACACAGCTTGGTGCATCGAGTTCCGTAAACGGACGTTTACGGAACTGGGAACTGGTACCGAGTTCCGTACGACGTCTGTTAAAGGAACTCATCTGTATAATGGTCAGTACTGGTCACTCACCAATATGATGACCAGTGTTGGTCAATCAACTATATATATGGCTTGTATTTGTCACCCACATGTAGTTCAGTACTAGTCACTTTACATTATGTTTGCCAGTGCTGATCACTTTGCTGTCTATGCAAATGGTCAGCTTGGATTATCACCTCTNNGGTCAGACAAGTCCCTCGCCTGTATGATGGTCAGTACTAGTCATTTACCTATGCGTGTGATCAATACTATTCACCTATCATTATTAAGGGCAGTACTGGTCACTCATCTATACAAATAGTCAGTACTGGTCACTCGCCTTTTTGATGAGCAATACTTGTCCCTTATCTGTAAAATGGTTAATAGTGGTCACTCATCAGTAAGATGGTCAGTACTGGTTACTCATCTATACAAATTGTTAGTACTCCTCACTGACCAATATAATGACCAGTGTTAGTCAATCAACTATAAGTATTGTCAGTATTTGTCACCCTTATACGGGTTAATAAACAATGTTGGTCAGTATTGGTTACTCTACTACCTATGCAAATGGTAAGCTTAGATTACTTCCTCTAATGGTCAGTATTGGTCACTCGCCTGTATGACGGTCAGTACTAGTCATTCACCTATGCGTATAGTCAATACTGATCACTCTCCAGTATTATGGTCAGTACTGGTCACTCATCTATACAAATGGTCAGTACTGGTCACTCGCCTTTGTAATATAATATTTGTTACTTATCTGAAATATGGTCAGTACTGGTCATTTATCAGTATGATAGTCAGTACTGGTCACTCACCTATGCAAATGCTCAGTACTGGTCAATCGCCTGTATAATGGTCAGACTGGTCACTCCTCTGTATAATGGTCATTCATCTATAATTGTCAGTACTGACCATTCATCTGTAACGGTTTATACCGGTCACTTGTCTGTATAGTGCATATTAATAGTCACTTGTCTGTGCAACGGTCATTGATGGTCAGTCGCCGGTATAGCACTGGTCATTTATCTGATGGTAAAGTACTAGTAATTCGCCCGTATAATGGTCAGTAATTACAAAACTCGGTACCAGTTCCGTCAGGTGACCAGTACTGACCTTTATATGGGTGACAAGAACTGACCATATGTATAGTTGATTGACCATCATTGGTCATCATATTGGTGAGTGACCAGTACTGACCATTATTCAGATGAGTTCCGTAAACGGAAATCGGTATAGGTGGTAATCAAAGCTGACCATTTGCATAGGTAGTAGAATAACCAGCACTGACCATCTTACTGATTAGTGACCAGTACTGACCATTTTACAGATAAGTGACAAGTATTG
>JACSZP010028987.1:0-12500 GCA_016161895.1 Pinna nobilis
TTAATTTGAAATAATTGTAATTTCCCGGCTAAATTACTTTATGACTATTTTAACCGAGTTATTTTTGAAAAATACGTTTATTTGAAAGAAAAACTCAACTAGGCCTACATTTCGTTACTATATAACCTGGTTCCACTGTATAAACATCCATCAATGTGAGCGATCTTTGACGAACATTTTGGGATTTATCTGTTCAAGTGTTAAATACACCGACAATTTAGCCGTGAGCTCGTGTGCTTTAGTGAATGGATTCATAAATCCTAGAGCATGATACCATAGTGTCAATCTAAATTATCATTCACGGATAAATGTACTGGAATATACATTACGTAGAGGGGCTGTAGAAACAAGTCTCTTTGATTATTTCTCTTGCCAGTCATAAAAATTAACATGTTTCTCAACTCTTTTTGTTCTGTTAATATCACAAAAGTTTGTAGATGTTTAAGATCATAATCGGATACCTCCTCTAATACTTGGACTAGTCCCGCGTACACTGCTCATTTTCATACCGGAAGCTAGAGAGTTCTTCTCCGTGAAACGATAGGTCGAGACTCATTCAAATCAGCCTAGGGGAGGTTCCGTGGAACACCCCTTTCTGTGCTTCCGGTGAAAACGTTAAAAACAAGGCCCTGTGTTACAGTAAGTGGCCACTCGTATTCCTTACTGCTAAATGGTCCTAGGTGCCTAGCAAAGGTCGACATTCCCAGACCTTTACCGGTATTCGATCACACCTCCATATCGATGAAAGATTTCTCATTGTACTGGGTAGGATTTTTGTGGTCCATGCTACATATTGTGATCTGGCCTGTGTATCTATTGGGCGGATCCATGACATAGAACTCAGAGGATAAAGACTCACCCGGAACCTGCGCTCCTTAACTTGACAGACGACCACATGCTTACACCTTATAGAAACTTGCCACATCGGTCTACTGCTTATCTTTTTGTCTAATTTGTCAGTTTTGTATTTATGCCATTGATTTAGTCTGATTTACACGGAGAACTAATGAATCCCCATTGGCAGGTCGAGTCCAATGAACTCTTTCTGAAATTAAGCTTTTTGTGTTTATCATATATGTACATGCGTTGGCGACTTGTGTGCTTTCAATTTCTGAAGGTAGAAATTTGATTTGTTACTGACAGTTGTCATTGGTTTTCCCTTCAATGGAGCACAATAAAGAGCGGTGTTTTACTATATGGATGTTAACCTATCTTTATGTACATTACCGATCTAGCTGTTATTCAGTAGTCTATTATTCTATACTATATTTTTGTCTTACAGAAATGGAGGTTATCATTGTCTACTGCTTCGATTCGGCGTCAGATAATTTGGAGGAACTGTTTGCACCTAAGCTTATAAATATCAATACTCATCCAGTTCTGAAAAAGCTTAATAAGAAAAAATGTGTTCTGAGTATAAACAAAGAGTTTTCTTCATTCCAGAAAACGCATTTAAGACACACGATAACGGGAATGTTTGGAACCTAGATTCAAGAGAAATGTATTTCAATGTTAAGAGGATCGATGGCAGCTAGTAATTTATTAAAGTATTACTATTCACATATCAACTGTGCTTCCCTTATACGAGGTTTTATGAGGTTTTGCACCGCAAAATGTATGCTTACATGATATCACGTGACACAATGTGCCTTATTTGGAACTTAGGAGTACTAATACAAATTTTAGAGAAACCCTTTTCTAGTTAATACATAACAAGGCTTCCATAACCCATTGTGTGTGGTTTTTTTTTTGTTTACATTTATAAATCCTTTCTTTGATATCTGTAATTGAGTATCATATTTAGGCAATCATTGATTTATATAAATGAAAAAATTGTATAAGATTTGTAAAAAAAAAAAATATTACTATCATTCAATAGTGTTATCTGTGAAACCACCGAGTCCCCTCGCCCTTATACCCGTAGCTTAGTGTATATTTTGAACAGTTATTTGACTCACTCAGAAACATATACTTGTAGAGGTCCCTGACTCACTACTACGCCTCCACGCCTTTTTTGTCAAGAGGGGTATTCTAGGCATTGATATAAAAAAGAAAAGAATCACTTGAGAATTTTTTTTTTCAAAGTTCATTTTTCAAAATTTCATCGTGGTACTTTGTATACATATCGCCAAACCTCCAAACAAACGTATGCAATGTAGTTGCTTTATATGAAAATCCAATTACTCTGAAATGTAAACATTTTCTTATTTTAATGATCTTTGGAATTTGTAGCTATAGGAAATTTTTATTCCATATCATTTTTCTTTTAATTTTCTTCTCCTTTCCCTGGCGAATTTGTCCATGTAATTCTACTAAAACTATCCTATAAACAAGTATAGGATAATGCCCAAGTAAGTCTTCATTTATTGGCTTGGCTTGAAAGGCCGGTGATGCCCCGAAGAGGGAGATAATAATGCTGGTTAGGGAATGGAGAATTAGGCGGAACTGAACTGACTTTTCCCGCCTTAATTGAACTCAGTTAACTATTTGTCAGTATTCAATGATGCCAAAAAATTGAGCTTGAAGTATTGATCAGGTTTTCATTCATGATGCGACTAAAATGTAAATAATTATCCCCTACAGTTTACATCAGAATGTCCACTAACAATGAGCTAATTTTAATACAAAGCAGATTTTTGAAGCGAAAACTTGATGCTATTAATGCAGTTTTCTCAATTTCACAGAGTTGACTCAGTACATTTCTAATTGACTATTTTTTATAGTAAAAATTGACTAGAATTGTCCTAACGGGACTTAAAACCCCCGTGGCAGCATTTTCGAGGAACGGGAATTATGTGTGTAACCTTGACTTTTGAACCCCAAAATCAATTGGGATCCTCCTTGAGTCATAGGCAACCAATGCATGAAGTACCAACATTTTAGACCCAAAGGTAATTGAGTTATTGTACGGAAACCATTTTAAATGAACAGAGTCTTGTGACCTTGACCTTTGACCTTCCGACCCCAAAATCAATAGGGATCCTCCTTGAGTCATAGGCAACCCATGTGTGAAGTACCAACATTGTAGACCCACAGGTACTTGAGTTATTGTGTGGAAACCATTTTCAAGGAACAGAGTCTTGTGACCTTGACCTTTGACCTTCCGACCCCAAAATCATTAAGGATCCTCCTTGAGTCATAGGCAACTCATGTGTGAAGTATCATCTTTGTAGACCNNGACAGACAGACAGACGGACAGACGTGGTGAATCCAGTATACCCCCCTCCAACTTTGTTGGTGGGGGGTATAATAATCTACAAAATACTCAAGGAGATGTATAATTGTATCAACAAGCGTTTGATCTCGGAATAATTTTAGATATTCATACTAGCACAAGTCAGAGTCATAACATTCCAGTACAGGACGTTTTCATACAGCGTTACAGGATTAACAATTTAGTTTAAAATGCAAAGTAATTATCTTTATAAAATTAGATCCCTTTCTCTCTCTCAAACACACATATAGAAGCAAATGCAATCTTACCTCTGTGATTTTGACTTTATTGATAAATATTCACAGACAGATACATCCTCTAATACCTGGAAAAAAGAATTAGATACGAAATATTAGTTGTTCAAAACACAAAAATGTTGATTTTCTTATATTACAATTTATATGAACCTATTCCTTACCTCTGATAACATCACTCTGTTGAGCTTTATTTGTAATTCCTTGGCTTTGGCCTTCGCCTCAGGTGTATTTAGCACTGGTATATCCATTGATGGTGTTTTGATATTAGCACTGGCCACCATTAGAATCTCCCGTAGTCTGGGTATACCAAGTGTAACATTCATCTCACCACGACCAGCAAAGTGAAAAGTGTTCAGTGTCATTTGGGTAGATGGTTCTCCAATGGACTGAAGTTAAAGATATACAGAAATACAAAATATTAGTCAATGTCTTTTTGTGCTATATCCTGTGGGCATTCTATTTCTCCCCATGTGAACAGGGAAATTCACAAAAATAACAAGGAAAGATTTTTTTTGTCTATTCAGAGTATGGTAAGATAAAATTTCCATTGAGAACTAGCTTGACCAGAAATGGCAGAACCTGTGTTATATGTCTGATGATAGGCTAAGTTTTGAGGACACCTCAAAAACTTTTTTGGTGAAAGCTATAAAAGTTTGCAAATTGAAAATTCATCATTAGCCCATTCATCAATGACCTAAGTGTTTGTCTCCCACTGTGTTTTTTCTTTATAAATCATATTAATAAATTGACCATCTGTCATATGTGACCTTTATATGGTAAAACTGTTCTTTATAGAGAACTGGTCTTTATATGGAGGTTGATATGTAAACAAATGCTACTGTTTAGTGCAGAAAAAAGCCCTCTCAGACAAGGTGGACTTTATAAGCAGCTGGTTACTACAGCAGGTTTTACTGTAAGTGTAATATCTCCCCTAAGACAATCCTAAGACAATCGGATAAAGGCTAGACTGTACCTCAGACTTATTCAGCACATATTCAGTCCATATTTTTTTTCTCTACCTTACAATAAAGTAATACCTGGAACTTATTCAGCACATATCAGGTCACATTACTAACTTTTTTCAACCTTACAATCGATAAATTCACTTCTTTTGGAGATCATTAGTAAAGATTGTAGATAGTCTGATAAAAGTAGATGAGTAATAAGAGACTAAGTACATACCTGAGCACACAAAAGTCCAACTGCCTCTCCTGGCTGAGCCAGAGAACTCAGCTGTTTATTGAACATAAGGTGGAAAAAGTCGTCTTTGGAGAGATCTGTGGACTCCTCAGACTGTAGAATGAGATAAAAATGCATGCTTAAATCACATTAAAATGCAGAAATAGAAATTCATTTTTAAAAAATATACTGCTTCGATGAATGCACATAATACTGAGAATAAATTTATAGAGATCCTGTTGAATAAAGGAGATATGTTATACTCAAAGATTTCACAGCGGTAATATTCAAGACATAATGCAAAAAAGAACATTCAATTAAGTTAAAACTTCCCCATATATAAGTCTTACAACAATATAACTTAGTTATAACGTTTTTTCAGTCAAGAAAATATGTGCATAAGACACAATATCAAGACCACACAGTAGATTCAATACACATTTTTAATTTTTTATTAACACAGTGTACATGACACCAAAAATCGTTGCATTTTATGGTGGCATCTAGTTTACAATGGTGGAGGATGAACCCTGTTGAAAATGTACCTGGATAAAGTCTACTGACATTCTGCAAGAAAAATGTTAAGCTTTCTCTCATAATTAATTAGAAAAAATCCAAATCAGAAACAGAAAAGAAGCTTTTTGATGTGTAGCAAAATGCCGTAACAACCTGACTACAGGGGTCATGCAGAATTGGTAAATGGGTCTATATCTTAATTTTTTTAAAAAGTTGTTCATACAAGAAAGCAGTGAACAGTCATACATATATTTCATAAACTAAAATTTTGTATTGCAAAATATACCTGTAAAATCTTTGTCTCGTAGAAACTTTGAAGACTATTCACAAATTGTTCGGGAAAGACTCCTCTACGTTGAAAAGGCATATATAGAGCCATAACAGGGTCTGGACATGACCCACAATACTTTCCCAGTCTACATGGTAAAAGAAAACAAACATTACTACAGATTTACATGTGTATGTGGTTGTCCTATAAAATCAAAAAGCTTATTACAGAATAAGTATCTTCAATATACAGTGGAACCTTGCCTAAAGACCATCTCGCTTTGGAGATCACCTCACTATTAATAAGACCATCAAAATTCAGTCTGTTTAACATTATTTTATTTTATTTCAACCTCACATAGGAGACCACCTCACTAATCAGATCAATTTTAGCCAGTCTCTAGGTGGTCTTAATAGCAAGGTTCCTCTGTACTTAGGAGACCACCTCACTAATCAGACCAATTTTAGCCAGTCTCTAGGTGGTCTTAATAGCAAGGTTCCTCTGTACTTAGGAGACCACCTTACTTATCAGACCAATTTTAGCCAGTCTCTAGGTGGTCTTAATAGCAAGGTTCCTCTGTACTTAGGAGACCACCTCACTAATCAGAGACCAATTTTAGCCAGTCTCTTGGGTAGTCTTTATAGCAAGGTTCCACTGTATGCTTAGATTACAATGTTTTCTCTTTTCTAACAGTCATACTATTTAACTTCTTATAAGCTTATAACTGCTGAGTATAAGCACAGCAAGCTGAGACACTACTACTACTCTTGTAATATACTACATTGTCATTTAAGATGCAGTTTTTGAAAGTCTGAAATATTAAGTACAATAATGCAGCTATGCAGGTATACAAGTACAAATAACATGTAGTTGGTAACCACATGTGCAATAAAATTTTGCACTGCATATTTTCAATATACGGTTAACTCAACATATAATAAAGTTGAAGAGAGCAAGATATTTACCTCATTATAGCCGATCTTCATTATTTGAAATTACAAAGTAATGCTTAGAAAGTGCACCAGGAACAAAAATCTTCTCGTAACAACTGGTACCTTGTTACATGCGATCTCGATATTTGTAGAGTTGACTGTAAGTATTGAGAACTAATGAGTTGTAACAAATTTCTTCTTTCTTCTGTTTAAATGCAGTCACGGCTCCACAGTAGTATGCTGACCTTCAGAGCCTGAGGTCGTGGATTCCAGTCTGTACAAGGGGACAGCTGGCATCTCCTCTACTTGATTAGACAGTGAAAAATAAGGTCCTGTGTAACAGTATAATATAGGGGAACATTTAAGAACCCCCACTGCTCTATGGCAACATTTGCCAAGCATAGGCCAAAATTTGTATCAGCATTTGGTGACATCTCCATATGAGTGAAAGATTCTTGATTGGGACATTAAACAATAGCTATAACCAACCAATCTTACTTCTGTTTTGACTTGTCATCTAAGTCCTGCCATAATTGACACAACTTTAGGGCTGCCTCAGTGTGACCATTCTTTGAAATTGTTTCTGTGTCTTCGCTTAGTTCATTTCCTTCATTTTCACAAAATTTCAGAAATCCAGTTGATCTTTGATATTTAGTAACATTCCTCTGGTGCTTTCTCCACTTATTGATCTATAGATAAAACATACATTCATACACTAATTAACAGTAATTTTTTTTGGGGGGGGGGATTGTCTTACTTATACTAGGATGTAGAGGTGGAAGATTCATTATCACGATTTATTTCAGATCAGAATAAAGAGAAAATATTCCAGATAGAGGCATAGTGCTTACTCAGAGATTTTGAGAATAAGTTTGTAAGAGTCATACCTTTTTTGTCCACTTTTTCACCTTTTTATCATACAACTCATCTGCTTCCATTGGTTGATTCCTTTCCAGCGCTGCCCTGTTCTCCAGCAAAAATGGGTACTGTTTAGGAGTGAGAAATCCAGTCTTCTGAATATCTAGGCCATCTTCTCCATAGTAGAACTGAAATATATGACATCGGTAAATACATGTATACAAAGATGTAAATGAGAGATGAACATATACAAATATTTTTCAATTGCCTTGACATTAATAACATCAGTTTCTAAGGATATAATATTCTAGTGTTAATATTTATAATTTCAGCATGTACAGGGCTTTTTTCTTATAGAAGCATGGCCTACTATACTGGAATACACATCATAATGAGATACATATGGCACAAAACGTACCTGTACAATGCTGCCATCACTGTCTCTTACTGTCAGATCATAGTTAACCATCACACCTTCCAGGTGTTTAATTAGACACCTCTGCAGGTAGCCACTTCTGCTTGTCTTCACTGCTGTGTCAATCAGACCCTGTGTAAAATCAAAGTAAGAAAAATTATAATACAGTGGAAACTGTCTACATCGTACACTGTCCAAACTAGAATCCTGTCCAAGTCAGACATATCTGGTGGAATGTGATTTTCCTCATTACTTATAGTTAGTTAAAACCCCCTTCAAACCAGACACTGGACATGATTCTTTACCCAAATAAAGCACTTGTATACTTATTATGCCTGAGAAAATTGGACGCTTGATGTAATATCTTTCACACCTAATTAATTGACTGAGGCTGCTTACTTCCAGAATTTACTAATTAATGGGTTAGAACTGGTTTTAGTATTGTTTATTGACATAAAGTCTACTACTTTTTAATTTAAATCAATAAATTAAAAAAAAAGAGAAGTAATATAGTTACCATAAATTCAAAACACAAACTTTAGTTCATTGGCAAAATCAATAAAGCATTACTGGAAAGGGAGGCAATGCCTCCGAACCAAGAATTACGAGATTTCTCAAAACTGGACACCTGTCCAAATGTGACTAAATGTTTGCCATGGGGACTGTCTGGTAAAGACAGTTTCCACTGTAAATAACAATAGTTTAACCTACAGAATCTGTATGAGGGATTACAAGAAGGCACAAACAGACCCCCAAAGGAACATGCTACTGATGAGTTTCCATCATAGTATTGCAGTTTGGACATTATCAAAAGGCATGAGGTTAGAACAGACACAAATTATGTTAGTACAATATCTGCTGATTTCACCCAAAATATAGATATAGTCAACTCTGCATATAACAAGATTGCATGTAACGAAGTACTGGTTGTTATGAGAAGATTTCTATTCCTGGTGCATTTTCTTTACATTACTATTTAATTTTGAATAATGAAGATTGGCTATAACGAGATAAATACCTCTCTCCCTTCAAGTCCGTTACATGTAGAGTTGACTGTATGTTAAAGTGACAAGGTACTGCACTTTACAGACAGGTATCAAAAATTTACATGCGACATATCATCATAATAACTTTCAAGAAGTATCATCATATGCTAATTCTTGAACATAAATCAGTCAAATTCTCCAGACACAAACTTGCAAACTCGCATTATTTCCATTCATGATGAACAGAACCATTTCTCACCTCTCGTCCTGCCATACAATGGAAGAAATACTCCTGTGGCCTAATTCCTGTCAAAAATCGGCCGGACACAAATCCCCCAGCTCTTGGAGAGGTATCATAAGGCATAAAGGATGGTAGAGTTTTACCACTTAGCATAAGTGGAGGTCGCCGCCCCTCTAACTCAATTTGTCCAAGAAGGGCAGAAATCTGCATACAGTTCACCTGTTGGTATAATGATGAATATCAGATAAAATCGTTCACTTTAAAATCTACAAAAATGAGTACTTTTGAGTTTTGGATAAAGTCTCTATTTCAGACAAAATCTTTAAAATCATTAAATCTCTTTCTTGGTTTTTGGATGATTATGTATTCAATCTATAATTTCCTGAAAACAATAAGCATTTTTCAACTACAGTTTTACAAATGATAAGAAATAATGAAGAAAACGCATCTGCTGTCATGCTTACTAGGATAAGTCTTTTTGACTAATTCCCTTTCAACATGTAGTGTATTATTTATATACTTACAGATGATCCTTTAGCACCAGACTGTACCATCAACTGCAGGTTATTCTCAGGGAATAATTTTCCAAGGCCTTTAGGCATACATGCACTGTAAGCAGAACAAAAAAATCTATACAAATATCAAGATCAACATTTACTGGGAAACCTTTTTTAACATCAAAATATGTTTGTATTTTAATTCTTAAAGAAAATTAATTCTAAAGTGCTGTATAATAATTGTTGTGATGTTATCAGTTTTAAAATGGTGGCATCGAACTTAAACAGGCTTCAGAAATGTAGCACCATGTTAAGGTCTTCATCCTATACAGGGGCTATTAAAACTGAAGGACAGTAAAAACCAGGGATGCTGTTGCTGAGGTGTGAGTTCTTGACCTCCCAATCATGAGGCAAGCTTTCCACTATAAAGTCACAAATGGCTTTCTGTAGTCATTAACTAGAGCAGTCGTAACAGGATGAAACATGCCCAGCGAAAAATTTCTCTCAACATACATGTATTTTGATTTTCAGAACCTCTTAACCAAACAAAGATTGTAAGGTCAAAGTTTGGGGTCAAGGTCACTAGGTCACATATCTTGGTACCAATATTCAGTACTTGATATAATGAAAATATTAATGATATATTAGAGAGTGATTCCTATATACCTCCAAACTAACTTGCTATACAAGCAAAAAATCTAAAATATTACCAACATCATTTTGCTAGTTATGAACTTATATGTACATAGGATGAGTAAGAAATTAGATATCAAATTCATTACCCCACAATTTGGTTCTGTATATTATCTGTTTTTCTTTTCATACTCAGGTCCAGCTCCCTCATTTGCCTGTCATCCTTATTGAAGTGGGCATTTTTCAGAGCCTTTAGCATCACATGTTCATCAGCTGACTGTGACAAACCCAGGGCCTCAGCAGCTGCTTCTGGGCCACAGTGGGTAGATTCAACTATGGCACCATCACGTTTGTCATCAGCCTACAATGTAAAGAAAAAATAATGATATATCATCAAACTAAAACAAAAATGAAAACAAATAGAGTGATGTAAGATTACAAAGTTCACCTTAATGTGTTTTTCTTATTATATTGGTACAAACGTTTTCATAAAACATTTACTTAAGAAGTAAATGTGTCAAGGACTGTATGTGAAACTACACTCTATCTTTGTATACATAATATATATGCATGAATTTACTCATCCTAGCTATGTTAGTTGAGAAGTAAAATTTCTTCAAATTAATGTGGATGCTAAGAACTACACCAATAAAGGGGTAACAAAAGAAGCTCCCTTTCATTTTGTGAGATGAACTTATCATAGGATGGGTTTATAAGAAACCATCATCTAAGGTTTTTATACATAGGCAGTTGTCCATTGTCATATGTTAGCTGACTTTGGTTATCTGACTATTCTATAAGAATAAAAAATCCAAGGTCCGTTAATATTTAGGTCTAGTTAATCAAATTTTTGATGAGCTAAATTTGATTATTAATACATACCTTGGGGGTCACCAAGATATCCTCTACTCCTAATGTGAAGCTGCGTAACTGTTGTAAGAAGTTCATAAACAACCTTCCAAGGCATGTCAAGATTCTCCCTGCAACTGCACCGCCATATAACTGACAAAAGAAACAGATATATCATGTAAATCAAGTGCTACAGAGCAGGCAAATTAAAAGGTATGTACATGTGTATGTGTGCAACACGCATCATCACAAGATCCTAATGTCATAATGACATAGTTCGAAAATCAATTGACATAATTTTTGCATTAGTATTTCACTCCACTTTTAGAATTTTTTAAGATTATAATCACAAATTGTATGAAAAGTAACGACACAGTGAAAACAGCAACTTCTCAAAATTGTGAAAAATAGAATCAGTGATGGGGTTAATATGTCAATGTTTGCATCCGCATGTTGTACATTTGTATATCAGGTCAAATAAGTCAGTGAAATAAGTATATAAGGCAAAGTTCAAAACAATGACCTGATAACTGTGGACCAGTCTGGTGGTCATTGAAAGCTGTTATTCCATGGTACATATAGATCAGCATTTGGCGGTAGACATCCAAAAAATACAATGAAATGTATTAACAGTATATCACAAAGAACTTTGAGGTACTAGACCAATCATAATTATAGGAAAAGTAAAAATAAGATGTATGTGTGATTACCTCATAACAGCAATGCACCAGTCCATATCGGGTGTTGCCATAGTGTCCCTTATCAAGTACACCACATAACAGTTCACCACCACGTATCACAACATAGCTCTCTCCCATCTCTGATAGATCCAGTCTCCCTGACTGTGACCTGGAGGAGTTTGACATCCAACTCTACAATAACAAGTACAGACATAATTTACTGGTTGGTTGTATTGTTGTTTAATGTCCCACTAAAGAATCTTTCACTTATATGGATGTCAAATGTCAATGTATCGTTCTGACCAAAAACGTGCACCATACTCACCTTTTAAAACTCATTTGACAAACGCTAACGTCCATCCGTATTTTAAATAACCCGTTCTACTACCTGTGTTCTTTTACCTGTACGAAATGTTTGTTATGGTTGAGTGGTCACTGTTACAATTTCTCGGGGTATATCCTTTAAGTATTAAGAATTATTTTCGGGTGGTTTCTATACATACCGTTAGTAAGTTAATTAAAAGGTAGATTACATGCAGACTGTGTGGTGAGAGGATGTTGTTTTTCCCTATCGAGATTGTGTCGCGTCTATGGACAATATAATTATTATGTGACTATTAGTAGTGTAACTGTGTACCAAAAACTGTGCGAATAATTGCTGTGTGCCTAACTGCAGATTTACTGTGTGCTATTAACTTAAACTAATTGCTGTGTGCTTATCTGCTGTGTGCCTACATGCTGTGTGCTTATCTGCTGTGTGCCTATATGCTGTGTGCCTACATACTGTGTGCTTATCTGCTGTGTGNNATGTTATATTTCTTATTTTAATGTGTTTTATGTGTGTAAAAATATGAGTGATTGCGAAGAATTGCTATAGCTTTGAACACGTTATTATCGCGTACATTGATAGATACTTATATATAGTGGTTGTATAGATTAATTTTAGTGTTGTGTACCGTATATGTTTCAATTACT
>JACSZP010028988.1:0-15335 GCA_016161895.1 Pinna nobilis
CCGGCATAAACCGTTATCCTCCGTACACTCCGTGAATACTCCGGCAACATCTGGTGGATTCTCCGGGGACGTCCGGGTAGCTACCGAGATTATCCGTATAGAGACCGGTGCTATCCGTGGCAGCACCGTGTTAAGACCGCGTTAACACCGGCATGGTGAGGTGACAGAACCCAAGAACGCCGGATGGTCCCGGATGATGAATTTTTTTAATCCGTAGTGATCCGGCGTCTCATCCGTGAATGTGTGAAAGTGGCTTAACAAGGGCAAGTAGACTTTTTTAGAGTAAAATGTAGACTTTTGAGCCCCTGTTTGATGACAATTAGATAGGTCCAGAAGATTACATAATATACAACTTTCGAGTTCATTTGGATTAGTATTAACTAGATATGTCATGAATCATTTCCCATGTATGCAGTTCCGATGTTTGTTTGAAATCGCAATGTGATTTGAATCTCATCATTCTTTGAAATGATTTTGTTAAAATAGTTTCACATGAAACTGATTTAAAATTCAGTATTTGGGTCTCCAAATGAGGTGCCTATTATACACTGAATATTACAATCCTTCTACTTTTTATGTGACAGATGAAATATTTACTGATGTAAGGTAATGCAAACCAGAAATGGTATTGTGTAATATTTGGAACAATTTCTGGTGCAAATTTTTTAATCCTGAAGCAGAAACAATGTTCTGGATGAATTTGAAATTTGGCTAATACATGTAGCTGGATATGTCAAATTTGAGGATTTCTTAGGCGATAACAATTGCATGCATGTATGTACTGTAAATGGTTTCAGATCAAGACTTACTCATGTAAAAGTATTTTACAATTGTACATACAACAATGTATCTGTTACAGGTGGGATGAAGAGGAAGTTATCAGTTGCCATAGCATTTGTTGGCAATGCAAAGACGGTCATTCTGGATGAGCCCACTGCTGGTGTTGACCCTTATGCTCGCAGATCTATCTGGGATTTATTACTGAAACTGAAGAGACGTAAGTTATCCAAATAGAAATTCAAAATACGCTTTAGTTAGAATTTTTTGTATCATTTTCTTGACTTCATAATATCAGTAATTTATTTAGAATGTTTCATGGAATTTCTACCAGGACACTTGCAGCAACAGAGTAAATACAGTCAAACCCCACCTATCCAGACGCCAGTGATCTGGCTGCTTCACCTTCTGAATGAAGTTTTCTTAAGAACAAAATTTTCAATTTGCATGGGCCATCTTTGAAAATAGGTACATTGTCAGTGATCCAGAGACTTCATTGATCAGGACAATTCCTAGAAACAAAAGCGTCTGGATCAATGAGACACCACTAAAAATATATGTATTCAATATTGATGCATCTAACAACTTGAAAAAAAATTTGATTAGATAATTTATGATTTTTGCAAAGAGGGGAGTGAAGTGGGAAATGAGAAAAGGTACATTTTTGTGATATTTTATTTTTTCTTCAGTCTAATTTTTGAATTCTTTTTCATTAGGAAGAACAATCATCCTATCAACTCATCACATGGATGAGGCAGACGTCCTTGGTGACAGAATTGCTATCATATCCAATGGAAAACTGTGTTGCTGTGGCTCTAGCCTCTTTTTGAAGTCTGAGTATGGCAGTGGTTATTACCTCACTATGGTTCGAGGCAAGGAAGGAGAATTTGATAAAAACCTAGAAAGTGACAGTGAGGATGATGATGACATGCTGTATATGGAGCGTCCTGGTACAGCGTCCAGTGTCAGAACTGTACAGGAAGTCAAGGTACAGAAAATCTAATCAATATTCTTACAAATTATAGAAGTTGAACAAAATACAGGATAGATTTTAACTAATAGATCACAAAATTAACAATTCTTGATTTCTATTCAGTATTTCAAACAGCCACATTTAGGCGTTTAATAGAAAGGGTTATGTTCACTTTTTATCAGTGCATTTCATATTGGTTTCTCTTGGCTTTAGTTGTGTGATACTCCTTCCCCCTAAAAAAGAGATGAGCCTTTACTAATTCACAAAATATACAAATACTACTTTTTAATTTTGCTTATTTTTATGAGAAAGATAGGAAAACTATAATCAAAATCAAATTTTGATGTGCAGTGCCTCACCTTAGCTTTATTGTATTCATAATTTGATGACATATCCAGTAAAATCTTTATTTGACAGATGGGAGGGATAAATACAGAGGATGAGGGTTATGCTGACAGCAACTCTCAAGGAAGTGACAATAGCGATCCAATTAAAGATGCTGCTAGCTTGCCTTCAAAAGATGCAGCAATAATACCTGGTAAGCAGACCAATTTTTAACCTCCTTAACATCACATACTATAATGGACTGATCTAAGACAAAAGAATAGACCATTCCATTTTGATACTCAGGGTTGAAAAGATTAACTAAGATGAATGTTTAAACAATTTCATCTGTTTTATTGGGTCATTGCCTTTGAAGCAATGATTGATTCTGCTGTAGATATGTAAAGAGATATTCAGGTTGTAGATAGAGACATTAAAAATTTATTTGAAAGATAATTAGTGTTGATTTGTTATTTGTATATAGTGTATGCTGGACTTATACCTACGATCTTTATTTTTCTGATAATCATTTTGGCTTGATTGTTGAGTCCTTGTCTTCATACTGTGGGGTCATATGCTTGAATCTCTGATGTATTTGGCTTTTCCCGTCCTTTGGATGAGAGAGTAAAAGCTGAGGTCTAATATCTCAGTTTATGTCTTTAAGTGAAAGACCCCTTTATTCTGATAGGGCTCTACATATGCAAAAATTTGAATCTCTTCATAGGCATTCAGTGACTTATTTTGCTAGATGGAAACCACAGTGCACTAATTTATGACCTTCTTTCAAACTTTTCAAAATGTTCCTCGTGTTTCAGGATTTTCTGAGGACAGGGTGACCGCTTTTATTCAGAAGAGCGTTAAGAGTGCCTGTCTTGTAGAAACCACAACTACCGAGCTAACTTACCAGATTCCAGAAAATTCATCTACAATGGGAAAAATGGAGAAACTGTTCAAGGAGCTGGAGAAGAATCACAAAAGCTTGGGAATTTCCAGCTTCGGAGTATCTGACACCAGCCTGGAAGAGGTTTGTCATTTACTTGGATTATGATATGATACTAATTGCCATCTTTCATACACCCTTTTAAAAAGACAAATTTCAAAAGAGTAGCACGCATTTACTTGGTAGTGTTGTTTTGTCCTCAATAAGGCCTGACATTCAAAGCTACTCAATCTAGCTGAATAAATGTTGGAGATACAGTGTGATGTTGTAATATAACCAAACAGATTTTGAAAGTGATGTGAAACAGTGATGAAGCATGGGTTAAAGGGGTTAATCAGGATTAAGAAACATAACAATGCATTGCAATGGCACCCCTTTGTATTCCTTACCTATCCTTTATCCAAATAAAAGTTAATTCATATGTATATCATATGTATGATTATAGGCGATTTTATAGGAATGAAAATATATATGGACCAGGTAGAATTTGCATAAAATTGGTGATTTATAAAATTATGTATTTGTATAATATTGATGATTGTTAATGTTATGGTACTCTTCCTTCCTATAGGTCTTCCTTAGAGTTGCTGAGCAGAATTCAAAGGATGACCTCCCTGATGAGTTCAAGAGAAAGAAGCTTGAGGATGTCACTGATGGTGAGTGTTCATTTCTCATCTGTAAAAGTCATGCTTCCTATGGCACTTGCCAGTAAAGTACAAAGTTATCTGTCTTTACAGAAACCCTGATATTCTGTCAAGATGTGATAAGTATTTATTTGGCGGCTGTGGCCAAGCGATTAGCGTGTATACCTTTTGACTGTGAGGACAGAGTTAATGGGTTTGAGTCTTAGCAATACCCATGTGCCTGTCCCTATCTTTCAAATGAGATAGTAAAAACCCAAGGTCTCGTGTCACAAGTGCTGAGCAAAGGCAAAATTTGTCGTCATTATTCACCGGTACACAGTGATGTCTCCGTAAAAGTGAAAGATTCTTGAATGAGATATTAAACTATAATACAACTTAACAACTATTAGTGTTAATTTTGGTTGTCTCTCATGACAGTGGTTTTTCAAGTCAGTATCCAACAGAACAAAAAATATGTAATATCTAATTGTAAACTGCCCCATGGCATAGTATTTAATATAATTTGAACCGTTGGTATCATTTCATTACAGGTGGGAGATTTGCTAGACCTGTGACCAGATTGAGCTTTAGAAGGAAAAAGAAGAAGTCTCTACTGAAGCAAATGGCCAACAGATCCAAATATGGTAAAGCTAAGATAGAGAGTGAAGACCTCTTAACTGACTCAGGTAAGACACTAGTCGCTGAACAAATACATGTATTGCTAAAACTCCATGCCTAAATCTGGGCTGGGCACCATAAAACTTGTGAATTTACTTAAGTCTGAAAAGCTTCTCAAATCCAGCTCATCCTGAATTCTGATTGGCTGAGACACTCGATTCTCAGACTTAAGTAAATTCTGAAGTTTTATGGTGCCCAGCCCTGATACAAGTATAAGTTAATGTGTTTGTGTGCTTGGATGTGTGAGTGGGTGTTAAGCTTTGAAAACTGACTTATTCTTGTTTTATTTAATACACAAACTTACTTGTATTTTTTCCATTCTGCAAAGTTAAATCAAGATATAAATTCAGGTTGTTGTTTTTATAAATTATTGGCTAACGTGTTAGGTTAGATGTTTGTTATCTGGTGTTGTATTGGTAGAAAATACAGATAGCTAAGCCAATGTAGAACAGATTTTACTTACGAGACAATGTTTTTTGGGAGGAGACATACCACCTTTAAAGATGAATATTTTTGTATCCTTTTTCTGACAGTTCATTTGATTTTGCTACATACATGTCAGACAATATCTACTGAAAACCAATGCTACAGGGAAAAGTGCATATGTCTTTCAGAATTTACATTCTGGGAAAAGTGAAACTACATGTACATGCATATGCTTTTCATAACTGACAAGAAGATGTTTCGGAACTTCATCAATTTTGAATTTCTTTTTGCAAATGAATAGTTTTGAATTGAAACTGTAGTCTAGTAGAATTTAAACTCATTTTAGTGATTGCTGGAATTGGAAAATTACAAGATATGGGTGAATTGGACTACTTTCTAAGCCTGTGTACCTTGTGTTCTTTATCAAAGTCTCCAAATAATTATGTGTTTTTAAGTTTTCCACTTGTTTTTATGTGTAATGATAAACTTTGATATTGATTGACATTTCTTTGTTTTTAGTTAAGTGTCACTATTACATTTATTTTTCACTCAAACATTTTTTATCTCATGATTTTAAAAAAAACAGCATGTCAATGTCATTCAAGTAATATGAAGTCACTTTAACACTCTGTATGAAAGGTTCCTCAATGCTATCAGTCAATGTGTATATAGTCCTTAGCATAAGTAACAAATTTTAAAGCCTGAATCAATATTATGCCCATACAGTATAACTGACAAAGTGGTTGAAGAAGCATAAAACAAACATTAAGATATGACATTGTGAAAACTCTTATTTAAGCTTTAGATTTCCACTAATGTAACAACTCTTACATTAGTTATAAATTTCCAGATTTATTCAGTAATTAAATCACTGCTGTTAGTTCATCAGGCAAAAATGTTCAGATATCACATGTTGTCCTTCCCTATAAACTAATTTCATGTATAGAAAATGCATCAATGCTGTTTGAATAAGAAATGCATTGCTTCCTCTTACCTTGTTTAAAAATTCACATGACAGTTTACTCCCTTGAATTTTTTTCTCATTCTTTGAATAATCTTATTAAGAGTTAAAGTACCTTTACTAGCGAAGACATTTTTTTTTACTGGAATGCATTTTGATTTTATTGATAATTTCACAAAGAAGTGCATGAGCAGAGCATTTAAGTAAATCTCTATGTTGAACAACTTATATTTTGAGATTTATGAATTGATATTGTCAGCAAGTTTGCAGAGCTGCATGGTCTTTATGTTAATTGTTTCTTTCCTGAATTTGGATGTATCAGTTTATTTTTTCATTTTGCACCCTCTTTGGTGCTCAGATTTTAAAGGAGAAATAATGAGTAACGTTTAACTCTTTTAACACCACACCACAAACCGAAATAGACTGGTCTAATATCTATATATTGAATATCTAATAATGTAAAGCTTATGATGTCATGCACCTGATAATTTGTCAGACCATATAAGTATGAAGTTATGCATTAAATCTGAATCCCTTACCGATCTTTATCTGTTTACTTATTTACATATTTATTCATCTATGTCTATTTGTTTTTTATTCATTTACATATTTTTTAAATTCATTAACCTAGTCATTCATTTATATTATTTCCTTTTAAGGTAATGAGCTTTCCTTAGGTAAATTGAAATAAAAAATACAAATTTTTATAGTATCTTAGGGTTTCCATTTGGCCCATAGTTCAAGGTTTTGACCCCTGAATTTCCACTACGGCTTGTAATTTACGCATGATAAATTGTTAGCAGGGGTAATTTTGACTCTGGTTAAATTTCATGCAAGAGTTGATGCGTATTGATTTTTTGCGATTCAAAACTCTGTTTTATATATATAGCTGTTTCAAAATTTCTTTTGAAAATTAATGCACATTAAGCAGAATTATAATGGACATACTTGAACATGTGTATAACACATTATATAAATACATGTACACATTTCTTACCAACAGAATCTGTTGCATCAGTTCCTGTAAGTGAGTTCTCAGAGGAAGGATTCAATCATGAACAAAAGCACAAACGTGTTGAAGGACCAAGGCTGATATTAAGACAGTTCATTGCCCTGTTCATAAAACGATTTCATCGTCTCCGAAGAAGCAAGAAAGGTTTCTTCTTTGAGGTGAATATTTTAGTGCATTTGCTCTACTTATTTGAAAGTAAGGACTATAATTTGGGTCTACATTTCTGAAGGATGTGTTTTACTGTAAATCCAGAAACTAGTTTTGGCAATCCATTTGTTGTACACATATTTGTGAGAAAATATTTGTAAAGCTAAGAGCCCTATATTGTACAGAGCATGTTTTGTCTGGGTAGAATATTAGATGATACATTTACAGTTTTTTTCTTGAGAGAGTGCTCTCATGCAGTTATGCAAAATTAAAGTTCTTATGAATAGAACCAGATCTACACTAATATTTTTGTCACAATTACCAAACTGAAAGAACAATATTTCTGTTCTACGAAGAAGACAGGCTATCAAAATTATTGAAATTCAATATTGATTTTTTTTTTACTGAACACCATATGAATCAAAAGATTCACCTCACATTGTTTTGACTGAAATCTGTTCTGGAATGTTTATATAAACACACATAGTTTATTGTCAGTGTGAGGTTTATGATGAAACTTTGATTTACTGTTCAAGTAAACATCCTGTTGGAGAAAGAAACGAAAAGCTAAGTCATCAGTGTCCAGCTTAGATGTTAAAACAACAACAAATAAATTTTATTTTTTGTTTAAAACTAAATGTTCTTTTGTGAGTACTGTACATTTTTTGATAAATAGGAATGTTGTATTTGTTATTTCAGATCTTGTTGCCAGCCTTTTTTGTACTGTTAGCCATGGTATTTGCAGAAATCAGACCCCCAACTCTTACTGAACCCCCACTGGAACTACACCCCTGGCACTATGTACCAACCAAAGGAGAGAAACACCTGTATACATTCTTCAGGTAATGATTCATTTATTCTTTTTAACAGTCGTTTAGGTAGTCTTAATTTTTCTATTTAACTTTTCCATGGTTTATCCATCATACCATAAAGACACTCTTAGTCCTTGTACATGTATACATGGGTTTTCATATTTTTGTCAAACTCTCTTTGTTCATTGAAGACTAAGATTTCAGCTATTAGGAGTAAAAATATAACGATGATATTAAGCTCAGATATTGACTCTCATCTGAAGGACAGGAAAAGCCAGTTGTTGCGCGTTGTGAATTTGAACCAATAAGCTAATGTTCATACAGCAAACACACTAACCACTGAGCTGTGTACCAGAAAAAAAATCAAATGCATGTAACATGCAATTTGATTCCCTTGAATTGGCCATCTTTATCACCAGCCTCATAATATACAGTTATATATTTTTCGTTGTAGCAATGATGCGAAGGGATATCCAGAGGGAGACAACATGGTGGACCAAATGTTAGGTAGACCTGGACCAGGAAATAGATGTATGGATCCCAGTATCAAAACTATCAGGTGAGAGTATACCTAATGTCTCCTGTTACTTCAGTGATTTGTGAGTGTATAGCTGATGTCTCCTGTTACTTCAGTGATTTGTTAGTGTATAGCTGATGTCTCCTGTTACTTCAGTGATTTGTTAGTGTATACCTAATGTCTCCTGTTACTTCAGTGATTTGTTAGTGTATAGCTGATGTCTCCTGTTACTTCAGTGATTTGTTAGTGTATACCTAATGTCTCCTGTTACTTCAGTGATTTGTTAGTGTATATCTGATGTCTCCTGTTACTTCAGTGATTTGTTAGTGTATAGCTGATGTCTCCTGTTACTTCAGTGATTTGTTAGTGTATAGCTGATGTCTCCTGTTACTTCAGTGATTTGTTAGTGTATTGCTAATGTCTCCTGTTACCTATGGGATATACATGTAGTTACTTCAGTGATTTGTTAGTGTATATCTAATGTCTCCTGTTACTTCAGTGATTTGTTAGTGTATAGCTAAAGTCTCCTGTTACCTATGGGATATACATGTAGTAGTATATATTTGACTCTCTGCCATTATGGTAATGATTTTGTGAAAAAATTTCATGCTACATCAGTGGCCTTTGAGTGTACTTCTGGAAGTGTCATGTTTCTTTAGTGAATTATGAGTATGCCCTGTAATTCTGATATGAATTCAGGCATTTGTCAATGACTGGATACCTCGGTAATTTGGTTCAGTACTAAGAAGTATAAAAAAAACCATAAAACTGAATCTTTAATTTTCTGTACTTATATTTGTTTAAAATTTTAAAGAATTACATTCTTGTATTGGGAAAAGAGGGTTATATGTTTGTCTGTGGATTATTTGATAATGACTAACAGAGCTAAGTTATTTTTAGTGAGTACCCATGCACAGGCCAAAATAGTGGATGGATGGATAGATACTTATTACAACCAGGCGCCAAAGTGAACTCACCAGATTGTTCTTGTGATTCAGGGTGGCAAAGGTGTCCAGATGGTGAGTTAAAGTGAAAGTAAATAAAAAACCATCAACAGATAGAGGATGGTGTGCTTACTTTTGATTTTAGATAAATCACCCGGACTCAGATGCCCAGCAGATGTATGCATTGGTTGATTTAATTATGTTAAAAACTTTAGTTTGCAATAATTTTAACTCTAGTTTTAAATTTCTATGAGGTAACTTGTAGTGAACTAACTAGACAATTGAAGTTACCAAAATATTTTACAACTTGGTCCAGGTCCAAGTGGCTTCTTTTTACCTAGTTTTTCCTGTTTATGTAAATTTACATTCAGATTTTTATTTTGCAGAAGTTTTTTACAGATAAATCATGAGCACATGCATTATATATAACCATCTACCCTAGATAGATTTGTCAATTAGTGCACAGTAAATGTGCTCCATCTCATTAATGTGTCAAGCTTTTCCTTGACACAGTATATCTTTTTCCGAAGTTTTATCTGAAGAACAGTGAACTGGACTTTTAGGTGAGCAGGCCACTAGTGAACCATGAGTGAATTAAAAGTACTTCTGTTATAGAGATAACTAACTAAATATTCTGTTTATGTACTTGTACAGGAGCTGGAGGCCCGAATCCACCAAAGAAACTGATCCCATCAAGTGACTATGTGTACAACATGACTGGCAGAGACATCAGCGATTGGCTAGTTAAAACCATGGAGAGATTCAGAAAAAGAAGGTAACAATTATTAGTTTTGACAATTTCATGATATACCAGTATTATCAGAAATATCCAACAAAATGAGCTCGTTTTATTGTGAAATATTGCATGAGGATAGGTTATCATTACAGTTAGTGAAATTCTTCAGGTTAGTAGCCAAGGCAGATGTCATTCCAAGGTAATTTTATGTCACTTCACATATGATGTCTTCTTCTTGTCTTGTCATGTTCTCTTTAAGATCAGACAATATCTGCCTCTTTTTTATCCTACACTTTCTCGTGAGAGTTGTCATGGCTCTGGTTAGTGTGTTTGCCTTCTGATTTTGAGATTTTGGGTTTGAATCAGTGTGAAAGCAGAATCAGAGTGGAATGACTTTTCCTGCCCATCTGATGAGACAATACAAGCCGAGTTCCTGTGTCTATGTGTTAAAGAACCCTTACTGCTCAATAGCCATAACTTCCAAATCTAAACCAGATTTATAGTCCTTTATCACATATGGTAACTTCTCCATATAGGTGAAACATTTTTTAGTGGGATGTTAATCAACAATACATCAATAATTGATCTCATCTGCATGCACTAGAAATTGAAATGTCGCATGTTATATGTTTTAGATATGGTGGATTCTCATTTGGAGACATAAATCCTATTGCACAGCTAAATTCCACACAAGTGAAGTCCATTCTTGACCAATTATTTACGGCTGCTAACAATGGCACCCCAATATTAACTGGCAATGAAACTGTATGGTTAGAAACATTGGATCGCTTAGCAATAAGGAGTGTGTCAAAGGTAGGTCATATAGTCATGCCTCCCCCTCCTCTGTAAAAATTCCATCACATATATACAAAATGTACTTCCTTGAATAGCTCCACTTAAAAGATATAGATGCAGCTATTTAGGTTTTTCAAATGTTAACAGTGAAAGAGACTATAGATTTATGAGTACTCAGTAGTTATTAAAAATGCAGTTGATCTCAATAGCCCTTTGTATCAAGTCTAGTCATTTTGATTTTTCATCCTGTCATGACAGTTTTAACTGTTCCTAGAGTAAATAGTCAATTTCCTTTATTGGTGAAATATTTTTGCAGCCATACAACCAAGGGTTTTCAGTAAATATCAGCAAAGAAAAAGAATCCAAGAACATTGTACTCTTTAAAGATTATTGGTATAATGAATAATGATATGATAGAGTTTTCTGAAAATGCCTAATAAAAAATGAGACATAGACATCTAGATTTGTCTGATGTAAGTCACTATTGTAGTAGATAACTGACATCAATTTCATTTGATACCTTCCTGTTTTAAGAAAGTACAGCTGAAAAAGTACACTTTCTTCCTGAAAATTGTCTATGCTTCATGGATGAGTATACTTACATATTTTTATCCCATATATAGATGTGAATTTGATGTCAGGCTAATGTTCTTCAATTGTTTAATGTACATTTCTTTTCTTTCCCTAAATAAAGGTTTGGTACAACAACAAAGGTTGGATAGCAGTTGTGTCTTACATGAATGTACTGAACAACATGATATTGCGCAGTCATCTTGATGGATCCAAAGACTTGACCAAGTATGGCATCACAACTATCAACCATCCAATGGAGCTGACCAAAGCACAGCTGACTCAAGAACTTCTGTAAGTGTATCATATATATATAACTTTCTTAATGTGAATAATGTGACTTCATGTACCCCTTGATAAAGGACTAGTATCTCTAATGATGATGGAATCTAATTCTACATAATCTTCCGTCTGAACTGACCTTAGTTGGAGATAGAGTCTTCTAGTGTAATCCCATCATTTATTGACACAATAGTCTTGCACAACTTTTATGGTACATGAATTAGTCCCATTAAATTTTGTTTTGATACAAAACTTCTTTCTGCCCGATTGGAGGATTCAATGGAAATTTGTAAAAAAAAAATTCTTATTTTATATCCCAACATGCTGGAATCAGTAATTGTGAGTTGATAGAAATGCAGATCGAAATCATATTTTGGAAGATCTATCTGCAGTGTAAGAACCTAATAAGACTGAAGTTATAAGTGTAATGCATGGACATTGTACTTTATATCATTCACTGATTCAGTCAGACAAATATCTGAAACTGATGTTTTTATCCTTTTCCACCACCCATCACTTGATAAGTATGAATGTGAATGCATACTTTTTTGGCATTAAGCTATTGCAGGCTTCACTAATTTTGACATATGGCAGGTAGACTGCTTTACCCTATGAGGGATTTTTAGCACACCAAGCCAGCCCATTTAAACTAGGCAGATCAGCGATCTCTGATAAAGGATATTGACAAAATGAGACCTCGTTTGATTTCATACTAAATACCTCTTGTTTATATTGTAGGTACAACAGCGCCATTGATGTTGTCATAGCAATCTGTATAATATTTGCCATGTCCTTCGTCCCGGCAAGTTTTACAATGGTACTGATTGAGGAGAGGGCATCTAACTCTAAGCACTTACAGTTTGTCAGTGGAGTGAACCCTGTCATTTACTGGGTCTCCAACTTCTGTTGGGATATGGTAAGAAAATTACACATACTGATTAAGTTATTGTCTTATCATTCATTGCTGAAAAAAGGAAATTAGTTTTTTGTTAGAAATGATTTTCTGACTACGCAAGAGTTGTGCAGCAATGTATCAAAAACTTCCTATATTTGTGTCTGAAAGAAAACAATCATAAATTTAAGTTACAAAAACTTGTTTTGTTTTGTTAACTGATAATTTTGATTTTTTTTTGCAAGGGACTTTTTCCTAAATATTCTAATGTCCCTGTATCGAAACATTATTTTCTTTGTTCTGTTTGCGTATATATATATGATCAATATCTTTATCTTTTACCAAAAAGAAAAATCAAGTTTATCACAGATAAAATATTCTTTCAAGTTTTCCTTTTACTTGCATTTCTTTTACATCTTTGTTTGATTTGATCCCAAGTGCGTTCTTTTTTTATGCAGTGTTGTCTGAAGATCTCATAAATCATATAGATAGGTCATATAGAATATTGTACATTCAGCTCTTGTAGCTTGAAAAGTCATGTTGATTTGACATCTCACATGAGTTGTATGAGCTTCATGTGACACTTCATAAAAATGGAGCCCACTGAAGATTGAATTTTGATATTTGATTAGATTGAACTTTACACCGATCTTCCTCCTAAGTTTGCAGCTGATTGAGACCCTGTGTTCCTTAGAATATATATTTGAATATATATTTAGACTTTGTTATATCTATTTGCAGTTGAATTACCTTGTGCCATCCATCATTTGCATCCTGATATTTTTGGCATTCCAAAGAAAAGCTTATGTTGGAGAAGGAAATTTCACTTGTCTTGTTCTGTTGATGTTCTTATATGGGTAAGTTGGTAAATAATGCTTACCTTTAGTTCTGAGAGAGAGAGAGAGAGAGAGAGAGAGAGAGAGACAGAGAGACAGACAGAGAGACAGAGAGACAGACAGATAAAGACAGAAACAAAGTGAGAATAGAAAAAGCAAGTTTCATTGATTTAAAATAATTTTCTCTCAAAAGGTTAGATATGTATCTATTTCAACCATTAAGTCTAAGTTAAAGTACTCCTTTCCATATTTTAGAAGATTTAATGAAGTATGGTTGAGAAGGCAATTTGTATAGCCTCAATCCTGAATGTATCAAATCTTCAACTGGTTTAGTCCCTCCAATACATTAGATTGTAAGTGCATCTTTTTTTAACATTGTGATTTGAATCCAGTACAGATTATCAGAGCACTAGTAAATTTTGAATTTGATTTTGATTCTCGTTTCAGCTGGGCCATGATTCCTCTGATGTATCCATTTTCCCGCCTGTTTAGTGTCCCCAGCACTGCAATGGTCACCCTTAAATCAGTCAACATATTTTTGGGTACAACAGCTACACTGTCCACCTATATCATACAGTTTTTGGAGTCTTCTGATGAGGTAATCTGTTGTTTTGTGTCTATATATTTCTGGATGTATAAAAGAATCATTTTGCTAATTGCAGATAAAATTCTACATAAAAACCCAGGAATGAAAAAAACTATCAGAAGATTGAAATCTATTTACATGTTAGCTTAAGACATGTCAGTTAAGTTTGAAATTCAGGACCAAGTTGCACAAAAGTTTAACTGGAAGTTAAATATAATTATGAACTTACCAATGGTTAAAAGCGTGTTTGTGGTCACTCTAAATCAAAATTTTATTAGTTAACCCGTAATTAACTTAGAAAACAATTCTACAATTGCGTTAAACCATAAAGCTAACTTACTACGAGCTAAAATTTTAACTTGTAGTTAGTGGCTAACTGCAAGTTAATTTAACAACAAGTTGTGTAACTGGGTCCAGGTTTTTAATTAATCTGAACTTGAGTTTTTGTTTCAAAATGTCTATAGGCTGCTCTATTTTCACTGTATTTCTTACTCATTTGAAGAAATTTATTTAATTTTATGTTTATCAGATGGGGTGGAATAATTGCTCAAATAAATTTCTCAAAAAAGGAGTTAAAATTTTAGTCACTCTACACAGATTTATGTGAAGTTTATTTTCTTTAAGACTTTACACTTGATGCAGATATAATTGAACAAAATATAAAAAATATATATGTACAAGTAAATGTTGTCATGAAAAAGATTTACACTAAGATATAAAGGATATATGAATTTCTTTTTCAATTTGTATTTCAGGAATTGAAGAATACAAACAACATCATAAAGAGAGTATTTCTTGTGCTGCCACAATACTGCCTAGGCCGGGGTCTGATAGATATGTCCGCTAATCAAGCCATTACTGATGCCTACGCAATACTTGGTATGAATATTCTATATGCATTACATAATGTATAGTGAAGCAAATGCTTGGATAAATATATATTTGAAAAAGTAGCAAAGCGCTTGGATATATATTTATTTGAAAATGAAGCAAATCATTACTTAAGTTTTACAAGCCATTTCTACTTCCTTTTTGCACAAAGTATTGAGACTTGTAAAATTCTTAGAAAATTTAAATTCACATAAAGTTTCCTAAATAAAGATTTAATGTTAATTATAAAAATGAAGAAAAAAAAATCATTTGTCAAGCATGCTTTTATGGTGTAGTATCTTTTTATATTGTCAAACCTGTTTTTAGTGACTGCTTTTTTAAGGAAGGTACAAAACGGTCACATATGACAAGTGAACTCTTGATTCAGGTCATTTGTATAGGAAACCCCACTTCGGGTAGTTAACACTTGGGTTACCTAAGGCAGGTTGTCTTTTAATTCATTGGACCCCTAAGTCAGGTCAGGCGCGGATCCAGCTTTTTTCATCAGGGGGGGTCCAAGAGGCCTGCGGGATGGGGCTAGCGTAAGGCTCCTAGTGGGTCCACGGTAACGCATCGATGGGGGTCCAGGGGATGCATTTGCGGATCCAGCTTTTTTCATCGGAGGGGGGGGGGG